>JAPDSC010109624.1:0-71646 GCA_026290005.1 Latrodectus geometricus
ATATAACCTATAAAATGAACAGAAGACTAAAGACTTTCTCCCTACACTAATATTAATAATTTTAATTTTGGATGTTCTTTATCAAAAGCTATTCTTTATTTCAAATATTTTCAGGGTTTAAACAACTTTTAGTTTCTTCCAAATATTCTAAATATTATCTAAACTATTATTGGTGAAACTTACATATATTACAAAATTTGCTCTTGAAAAGATATAAATGAAGTTTTCCTCTATAATACTTTTATACAGAATATTATATTTCAAAATAAGTAAGATAATACATGGAATGAAGCGAATAACCTAAAGTTATTTTTTAAATTTTAACTTAATTCAATTTAAAAAAATAGTATTTTCTAGGTATGCAAAATTTTGATAGAAAAATTTATGTTTTAGAATCTCTATATATATTTCAAAAAATCCATGCAAAATATTCCTTACACAAAATACGTAACATTGAAAACTTTGTATATTTTAGCATATATCAAAACAATATTTATTTCTACTTAAAATTTTTATGTGGATAAAATACTTATTATGGAATAAATATATTAAAAAGCTAATGATGATTCAAAAGAATGGTTGAAATAGTTTATGAAAACAATGATTTATGTAAACTATATATACGATGGTGAATGTTTGGTGAGATCTTGCTTATCGTTTTCAAGGTTATTTAGATTTCCGAAGTAAAATCTTGATTACTTTATACGCATATATCCATATGTGTTTGTGTATTTTGGCAGTTCAATATTTCACTGTAACCCATCCGAGCATCAATTGGAAGATAAAAGGATCTGTGTCCAAAACAGCTGTCATAATATCGATACGTCTTGAATGTCCATGACACATTCTTATCTTTCGATGCTGTGTTACAAAATAAAGGTAAAATAATGGAATTGTGCAATGTGTCACATTTATATATATCTTTGAAAAATATTGTGAATTTTCATAACAAATTTTGCTTTGAAACAATATTATTTTCTGAAAAAGTTCTGAAAACACTACTTTGAAAGATATATGTGTTATTAAATTTCAGAGAGAGTTTTTCGTAAGAACTTAGTTTATATTCTAAGTTTATTTTGGATTTGATAAATGAAATATCGTTAACATTTAAGGCAGACAAATGCACGAGTTTTTTATAAAAAAAAAAGGTGAAGATTTCAAGACATTTTATTATTCTCTTATGAGAACTAATAAAAATTATGTAAAAAACAATAGGCTCGTCTTGCAAAAAAAATCAGTTTTTACGTTTCTAACTCAGAATATATATACTAAATAGAAATATGAGAATATGAAATTATAATGGGAATTTAAAAAATATTAGACATTTACTCTTCATTTAAAAGGCACATATAGTAAATATCAACAACAAACTTCTATTAAATGTTTGCATGACTTATAAAAACATTTGGCGATATCGTAAAATTTCTATTTTCTGAGGAAAAAATTACTTTTGTGAATAAAAGATTTTTCATTTTATCAAGTTCTCAAAATAAGGACTGTATTCAATGAAAAAAAATATGCATATAAGTTTAAGTAGTTTCTGAATTTGTTTCATAATTTTTGCAAACAACTTTTAAGACTGTTGAAAATTTGACTCGCATAAGAATTTTAAAGAAAATAAAGAATCTGTCCTAGATTCTTTCTCTTTTAAACCATCCTCCTCAATTAATACTCAATCTGCCGATCCGATCAGATGAGAATTTTTACTAGACAACCATCGTTTGACATAAAAACACTTTAGTGAAAATGTTCGTTAGTGGTTTCTTACTATGAAATAATTTCGAAAAATCAAACTGGTTAATGTAAGGTCATACTCCCATTTTTCTAAACATTTATAGTTTAAAAATTATATTAAGTTCGAGAGTGACCAGAAAGATATTTTAGTAATTCCTTTAAAGGATGGATTATCAATAGCCTAACTTAATACTTGCTTTTGATTTAGAAATATCTCTCTAATCAAGAAAATTTCATTTTACTGAGGGAATAAAGCAAACAAGAACACTTTAATCATTCAAAAAACAAGAAAATGCATATTGTTTCTCTTTGATTAAGAAAAACTAAGAAATATTTATAAAAATACCTGGAAAAGTGACTAAAGTCAAATTAAAGTGGGAAAAAGCATTAAAAAAAGTTACGAAAACCAGGTATCTTAAAAATACAAAATTAAAAACATTAAAATTTAACATTATTAATGATATTAACAATAGAATAAATGATCAGATTCAATATGATAAAATTAACGATTATATTCAATATGATATTTTGCCACATATAAGACTTAACGGCATTGTCCCTCGTTTGAAAAATAATATACTTTTATTAACTATAAGCAATGACTTTTTGTATCAAAGTAAATGTAGAACACTGCTAAATTGAAGGACATAATCTAAATACTGCGTTACTTAATACTCCATATACAATCTACCAGATGAAATCTCAGAAAATATATAACTAACCAACTTCTTTCTAAAATCATTTTTCATCTTACTTCTTTGGTTAAGAAATTTTCATCTTTTCAGATGGAGAAATTGAATTTTTTAAATATCTGCTTAAGTAAACATTAACAATACTTCCTGTTACTATGTAGCAATTAATTTGGTTATCGGCATTGGTGTGTATCGACTTTTTGTGGTTCAATGTTTCATGATATATATTGCTGAAGTAGTAGCCAAACGGTTAACGAAATCTTCTCTAGTTCAATAATTTGTTAGATTGAATTCCACCTCTGGGCGTCAATGTTTGTAGCAGTTTATAGTTTTATATAAACTGCTTAGGTCCATATCTAATTAAACTTTTTATGCATAAAATAATTGCTGTATCTTTTGACCGTCTATGTCATGAAAAAAGTCCTTATATACGGTTTTTTAAATCAAAATCACAACTGACCGTAGCTGTCAATCACTACACCATAAGAAATCAGCTATTAAATATATCTAAAGTTTCAAATATATAAAATGTGATGCTTGATATTAAGAGTTTGAATATCTTACAAGTAATGCAAAGTCTTGTACAAAAAGTTATTTTATGAAATAAATCTTCACAATTTTATAAATTATTCCTTATATTAATTATTGAATTAAAAATGATGTGTGCTTTATTATTAAAAATGCTTGTTCTCATTTAAATATGATCATTTAAACTAATTTTTTTTTTGGTATAATTTACGTATAATACATTCTATTCATAATAGAATGTATTATAATTTATTATTTTAGTAAAATATATTTTAATATTAATAAAAATTATCTAATCCTAATTTTATCCTTAAAAAATTCTAATTAAAAAGGAACTATTTGAATATGAATAATTGATTTTAAAATATGACAAAATGGATAATTTATTCAAACCTTCTTTGAAAAAAATCTAAAATCATTTCAACAATTATATTCCTAAATTAAGTTTTAATTTAAAATATATATCTCTATTTTAAAAATGCGAAATCTTTTCAAATAGTTTTTCATCTGGTTATAATTTTTCTAAATAATCTTTTAATCCTAAAAGTTTTTTTTTCCTTTACATTCCACTGAGAAACTGAAGGCAAAGAAAATTTATTAAGCAAAAACTTTATTTTATCTGTTTAAACAAAAGTATAAAAATTAATCTACTTAATGGATTATATAAACTACTTAATAAATGAAAATTTTCTTTTTCTTAATAATTAGATACGAAAATGTAACATATTAAATCTGATTTTGAAATTAATTTTAAGCTTATTTTTCCAATTAAGTAAAATATTCAATATTTTTAATTCTAATAAATGCATGATTCTGTAAATATTTAATTACAATACGAAAAATTTGAAATTAATAGATATCAAATATACAATAAAAAATTTTATTTATTTGTATTAAAGTATACTCTAAATAATTTATTTATTTTATCAACAAAAAATCAATCTTTTCAGAATTAAATAAATGACCAAAATATAAAATTACATGATTAATTTATAAGTATCAAATTTGTCATTTTTTGTGTTAATTTATTTTTATTTATTTATCTCAAGAGTATCTTAAAGAAGTTAAAAAGCAAATTTTCTTTTAAAGAAAAAACTTTATTTCATCTAATAAGTTTTGAAAATTTATAATAAAAAAACTACTGCTGAATCAATGTTATTGTAGAATATAAATAATTATCCATCTATTTGATAGAGGATTAATACGAAAAGCTACAAAAAGTATAAATATTGTATATCTAAACATGCCATCTTATCAATAGTGTTTCAAGAAATCTGTAATAAAATATCAGAACTCTCATGCTATAAAGTATTGACAGTTCCCATCCATATCCAAGATTGTCATAAGATTTGCTTTTGTGGAGGATATGGAAAAAAACAAAAGTAGAAATAATTTGAAGACCTCCTTCAGTTTCCAGTTAAAAATATCTAAGTAGCGTATTTTTATCACGTTTATCTAACTTGAGAATTTTTAATATTCTTCATTTATCACTTTTATAAACATTTTTAATAATTGAAGTTGTCGATAGCATTATACAGATATCGTTGTATTGTTTATGTTACATAAATTGAGTTTAAGTTTGTAGAATAGTTTTCTCTCTCTAAGCATTGTAATAAACTTCATATCATTCTCAAATGTAATAGGAAATTGTGAGAGAATATAAATTATTTTCTTATTTTTAGAGAATAAAATAACCAGACTTTTCAACTTTTATTCTTATAAATTTTTTCATTAGATGTAATTTAAGATAAAATTATGTTATTGTTATACTAATTATAAAAATTGAAAATTATATTCATATAACAATTTATATAACATATGATAATTTAAAAACACTTAGATAATTTACGATGTGTGTGATTTTTGCTAACTGAAATATCTTCATACAGACAATAAGAGATACTTAAAAATTTTCTATAAAGTGAATAACTTTTTAATCCTTATATTATATTGAATGAAATTCATCAAATTTATTAAAATCCCTTTTTAAAACATTTAGTAAATTTTAATGATTATAATGCATCCTGATTCAACTAACTTTAACAGCTTTTCTTTTTTCTTATTATTTCATAATTTATATCTTGATTTCCAGTCTCTGTATATTTACTTATCAATTTGAAATTAAAAATTTAATAAATTTTGTATTGTAAAAATATTTATGCCTCTAAATCAAATTTCATGTTAATGAAAATAATTAATAATTTAATCATTGATTCAGAAAATTTTAAATCACTTGATATTTTTAAAAGTTCCTACATGCTTTAAAATTTAAACTTTAACACGTGTATAAGAAGTGAGCATTTGAGCTTTCAGAAAAATTCACACTATTATAAAATTTGAATTAATAAATAATTTTAAAAAATAATTAGAATAAAATTAAAATATTGTTATATTTTAAATACAGTTCAAGTGTGTGTGTAAGCAAAAAGTGTTATATATATATATATATATATATATATATATATATATATATATATATATATATATATATATATATATACAGTTTTCAATTGTTTAATTATTATCTAGTTTGGAGAATCAACTAATAAATGAATATGTGAGATTTTTAATTAATAACCAATATTAAATTTGAAAATGATGTGTTTATTGTATTATTTAAAAGCAATTGATCTTGATAGATCTTAACTAGATAATTAATTTAAAATAAATTTGATAGCTCTAAGCGTCCTTGCACATTTGTTAATATCATTATAATACATAACTTTTCCTATAAATAATTTATAACTTTTAAATATTGATGTAAAATCTCCTTATATGAAACGTGTGCACTGATTTTAAGGTTTTAGGCATCTTGTAATTTAAAGTTAAATGTTCAAACATCATCGTCTGGCTGAAATCTCCTTCATTATAGAAAGTTTTGGGGATCCTCAAATATATGAAAATTGCAAGGAGATTATTCAAACTGTGGGGGAAATCCTTAGGAACTTCTACTTAAATTTCATCAGCTGATATATGATAACATTCCCTAAATGTGAATGGACGTTGTCTTATAAGACATATTATCATGAGAAAGTTTGTATGATTATTTTATAATCACGTCGGTGATAGAAAAAATATAATCATGACATTGCTCTTTATTAAGTTTCGGATATTGGGTTTCTTTTAGCTCCTCTTTCTAGTTGAAGCATCGGCACATATTTTTCTTGCATCAATAATTAGTATGGCATAGTTTCTACATTTGTTCACCCGTTCTTTTACAAATCCCCAATTTTTATGTAGCATGTTTGCCGTAACTGGTTTTAGTTCATTTACCAAAGGAAAATTTCGTACAGAGTTATTTTTGGTGATATTACTGTTTATATAGTTGATTTTGCTGTTATTTCATTATAGCTTAAACCTAGTTTATGGCTCACACTGACAGTGAAAGAAAAATTAACTCTTTAATATTTCGTAGTAATTATCAAACCATAAAATTCCTACTATTACGTTAATGGATAATATTATAATGGCTCACACATGCAAGACGTTCAAAACAGCTTTTAATGAAAGCTAAAATTCAACTTCTACAGCATTAAAACAATAGTAAATCTGAACTTCGTAGCTAGGCTCAATTAACCACAACAGCAATCCTTTTATTAAATGTAATGAATAAGTTATTGTTTTCATTAGAGATAATAAATTATTTTAAATAATAAAGTTTGATTTAAAATTCTATGCTTCTTCAATTCATACTTTTTTAATTGTTAAAAAGTCACATATTTTGTATAACAATTATATTTTTCAGAAATATAGAATCTAAATAATATTTTAAAAATTAATATAAGAAGATAAACAAGCCGAATATAACGAGACAGGTTTTAATATCTTCTTGAAACACAAAGCTCTAATTTCTTAATTACAAAATAAATCAATTTATTTGGCTCATAATGTTTTCATATTGTTTTATCTTTCCTTGACTAAATGCAAATGCGTTCTTAGGTTTTATTTCATAGTTGCAGCTACATTCATAATTACAATCAATTTAATTTCAAAATAACATCTTTTAGAAAAAGCAACTCTTAATTAAATTGGATTTTCTTTCCGTCCGTCCCATTTAGTAAAACATTAGTTTTCGACCTTTAAGTGCCCATTCATTTGCTAGAAGTCATTAAATCTAATTGCAATCAGAACCCTCTTCACTTATCTTCTATATTCTTCATCCGAAAAATGTAATGAAGCAAATTAGCTTTTTACAGACTGGAACAACCTCATGAAGCATCGAAGGAGGTACCTAGGGAAGCTCAAGAGAAATAAATGGACGGAAAAGCAATGATTATGAGAGTAAAAAATAAATAATGATGGATAGTTCAAGATGTTTCTCAATGAAGCTGATTTGCAAAGCAGCAACCCAGTACCCTGAATTTTATGCTTCATTAATTTGGAAAAGAAACTAACTTTTAAGAACATATATGAATTGGAAAAGTGATTGACTTTCCGTGGTTTTCGACTTTTTGAGATGAATAATATAATAATTGGTAATTTTGAAATAGCTAATACTCTTAAAATATGAATAAATTGATTAAAAATTTAAATTTATAATGTTTAAAATAATATACAAAAGTATGGTGAATTGTTTGAGTTACGGTGGCTTCTAGCCTTTCTTTAAAATGAACCAAACATAATAATTCATAATTTTGGATTAAATAATCTGTTAAAATATAAATTTTGTCAATTATTTTACTTAAAAATATTAAAACCCTGATTTTCTCATCTTTTTTTATAACTTAATAAGAGTATCTTTCTTTAAAAAGCACAAATATATAACCTTCGATTCATCATTTATTTTTCAGTGACATATTAAAGCAAGGAATATTTTTTGATGCTTCAGACGATAATTAAGCCCTATAACAATTTGATTCCTATTACATTTTCATTTTGAAATGAATATTTAATTTCATTTAAAAAGCTAATATCGTTACAAAAATATGTGAACACCCTCTATATATTACATTTTAATTGTTTTTTGAGTAACTTGTAAGAAATTTATTTAATAATTCATCAAATGAGAGGATTTTATTTATTTTTTTTCTTAAGTTGTGGCTTTTTTAGTTGCTCCGTCTAGACACGGTAAACCCAAATGGTGATGCAAGACTATTTATCTTGCTTTTGATCATGCGTCATGATAACGCTTTTCTTTCTCCCTTACTCCATAATTAAGTAAGACACAGAAACATAGAAAATTCCGTATCATTTTATTCTTTTTATATATGTCGCTTTCAACTTTTTTTTTTACCATTAGACTAAGATCAAAGCAGGTTATTGAATAGAGTTTTCTGATTTGGTTGCAATAAAAAAATGCATCTGAATTTTCATATTGAAATACTTCTACTAAAAAATTCTTATTCCTTTAAAATTAATGTTCTTATTATTTTATTGAAGTCACATAAATAAAGAAGAGTTTGTGAATTCTAAAATTTATATATTAGTTGTTAATTACAAATTTCCAAACATAAATTATTATTATGAATTGCATATCTAATAACTGTTTCAAATGCAACCATGTCCTAAGGTTAATTAAACATCATAATGAAGTTATTAACATACAAAGCATAAATGATTTTATTGTGATTCAATATAATCATAAAAGTCATTTAACTCTATATTGCAATTTATCCTTTGAAAAACATGAACTTTCATCTGAAATATGAAGTTCCACAACATCAGAACATTTTTCTCACTCTAAAGGACAGTATCCTCTCTAAGGGAGTCTATTCATTCTCCCAATATTTCAGGAAGTGACCTTTGGGATGAAAATTTGAGAAAACTTTGTTAAATTCATTTGATCTGATCAAAAGTAGGTTTTGGCAGATATCAAAGGATTAGATTTGTCTTGAGTATTTCATCATTTTTCATTACGCTAACAAATTCGCGATGACGTCTCTTTATTGAGCATACGTTACACAGACAACCTATAATTCAATGCTTGTAAAAATGACAAAAAATTTATCTTCGGAATGAAAATTTTAGAAAATTATTTTAAATTGATCAGATCTAGTAAGGAGTAAAGAAGTCCAATGGCGATGCCATGACACAGGCTTGTCAACTTGGCTTTTCATCCCTTTGGTGGGTAGTTAAAACTGAGTACGAAGCATAACTTCGGAACCAAATACTAGGGTTTCGCGTTAGTCTGACCACCTAACCGGGACCTCAGCTTCACACCCAAGGTCATCGATCATGGGTAATACTACTGGTCACTGTAGGCCTTGGTCTTATGGAGCTGTAATGCATCTGAGTGTAGTGTAATGTATTTTTAGTAAGAAGGGAGTTTTGGTAGGGATCAAATGGTTACATATGGCTTGGGTTTTTAAGTTTGAAGCCAGTTTAGAACCACAGTTTTTAAGTTTGAAATGTAATTCAATTATAAATAAAGTATTTAATCTTGAAATATTTTTGTTAAACTTTTAAGTATTAAAGAAAAAAATGTTAATAAATCTGAAACAAAGAATTTCAACAGAATGTCGAAATTAAATGTGATATTTAAATTCATGTGTGTGTGTGTGTGATTTTTTTCTTCCATATCTTTGATTTACTTTTATGTTAAAATAGCACTTATGCTGAAAAATCTAACTTTTTTCTAAAAGTTAGGTTGCATAGTAACAGTAATTTTAAAAATATATTTGATATAAAATAAAAATATATTGAAATTTTCAGTTTTTATCTTACTAGAATAAATAATTCAAATGCATCAATATTCTGATAATATCAATGCATTAATTCAATAAATGCATCCATATTCTGAATAGATTCCAAAATGTTACCTGAAATTCCGTAATGCAAAATAAAATTCTATAAGCATTAAAGAATTTACTCTAAATTTAGAGAATTAATTATTTTTCCAGAACAATGAATTATTATTCAGAATCCAATAATTACTTAAAATTATGTATATGTAATTCACTAAAAATATTTTACTTTATACCAAAGATACAGAAATACATTTTTAAATATTGAAATTTTATCGTTTGAGTATTAGGTTGGGGTAAAAGCTCTCCATTATTTTTTCGGTAGACGTCTGTAGTGATCGCTATCTCGTGAGGTATCTATCAAACAATTTCAAATTTATGCTCATTGGAAAGGTGACATTTGACACTAAAATATTCTCTTGCGGTTTTTTGTTTGATTAATTCAGTTATGAGTACAACGTTTTAAAAATAGAAGACAACAAACAGAAAATTCGATACATTTTAGTTTTTCTTTTATAATGGTGAAAATGCTAACCAGGTGGCTAAAATTGTGAAAGGTGTTTATCGTCCTATATATGACTGTAACAACCAGTTACGCACAATTTTGGTTTCATCGATTCCGTTTGGGTATTTGGATGCTAAAGATGCACCTCGCATGGATACAACATCGTCGAGAATGTCTATAAAATATCAAAAATTATCAAACTTGACAGCATGTCAGCAGTCGTAGCTTCGCACAAGACCTAAAAATCTACATGAAAACTGTTTTAAACCTTTTTACAAAGCGAATCTGAAAGAAGTTACAAAAAGTTCCGTAAAAATAATGGATTTCTTTTTTCCCAAACTAATATTTATAAATACTTTTTTTAAATATTTATAGACCACAAAAATACCCTACACTTTGAATATTAGTAGATATTCAAATTAAATATTTACGAATATTCAAATCAATATTTACAGATACTGACTACTGATATTTATTATGAAATGTAACAGATGCAAAATACTGTGCTAACTGCCAAGAGATGGCGTTAGTGTCCTGTGATGAGAACTTTAAAAAAAAAATACAATTGAATATAAAATGAAACGTGAAGAAGGATGATGAACCATTTGGTTTATTGATTAACTTTGTTTATTATTAGTTCCGTACTGGGGTAATTAATTTTTTAGTTATATATTTCTTGTTTGTAATTGAATGTATTGTTGTAACTTATAATGAATCTGCTTATAACTCATGTTCATAATAAATCCGTTGTTTTGATTATGTCTATTTTTCCATTCTTCTTACGTCTTACAAAAATGATTTTTATATTAATTATGTTTTTATTTAACTTTATGACAAATTTTAATGAAAACAAAGACCTTGTGTGAAAAGTAATTCTTAAACTAGTTAATGATATTTTCTTTTAGAATAGCAATATCATAAACACTACTTCTGTGTTTATCAAATTTCTTTTCAACAGAAATTGATTCTTCTATTAAATTTTGTTCTTAATCACCACTTAGCACAGTATGAGATTTGATTCCTTTGACTTTAAAAAAGTTTACAATGATTTTATAAAATGTTCCCTAAAATTATCATTTCAAATATTTTTCAGAACATTTTCTGATTCTTTTATCAATTTAAACGTTCAATTATGAATTTATAAAGTTACGAATGTGTATGTAAAAAGAATATTTTTTTTTCCAAATAAGATAATATAAAAGTACTGAATGCTTTTATATAAGCAAAATTTATATTATTCTACTCTAAAAACTATTTTTATATTTACACTAATAAATTTGAGTTATTAATTTGAGCTAATTAAAATTGTGTTTATAAAAGTTGGAAATACATGGTGTGAAATATATAACTAATTCAATTAATTTCTTGTAATTAAATGGATTTATCTTGTTATATTTCTTGTTAAAAATTTAAAAGTATTTACACAAGTACATTTATCCAAAGTAAAATTTAAAAAATACAGTAAATAGAAAATACATATATATAAATATATTTTATTTATTGTCATTTTCAAATATAGTTTCAATAAAAGGAATTTTTAGCTTCTGAATATTTTTACACCGGTTACAATCCAACAAGGTAATATTTTTCCAAGTAGATCTGCCAAGTAATCTCTGTCTATATTTGGGAATTTTATCGAAGCTAAAAATAAAAATTAGTTATCAATTCATTTTTAAGCATAACTATAATGAGCTAAAAAAAAGTATTAACAAATTTTATTTGATATACACTTAAGTATGATTGAATAAAAAAAATTGTATGCCAAATGCTGTATGATTTACTTAAAAACATAAATCTGTATTTTTGTAACTAAGCTTGAGATTCTGTTTCAGAAGACGGTTGTAGGAAAGATTTTAATAATAGTATTATTTTCTTATACGTATAAAAATCTTCACATATAATTAAGATATTGCTTCACTTTTTGAATAATTTTTTTATTTTTAAGAAGTGGATACAAAGTTAGATACAAATGCGAAAAATAAACTTTGAGAATAGAAATTTTCTTGAAACTACACTTTAGATACACCCCCCTTCTTCCTCTTCAATTACTCATAAAGTAAAAATTACAATTTTTAAAAGGAACACTTGAGTTTATACGAAGAGAAGTGTTTTTGCTTGTGAAAAAGGAAGTTATATATATATATATATTATTATTATTATTATTATTATTATTATTATTATTATTATTATTATTATTATTATTATTATTATCATTATTATTATTAAACTGCTGTTTTTAACAAATATAAAGTAAAGTAGTATTTCTTTATTACGAAAAATATACGTAGTTTATAATAAAAATAAATGTAAGTGAATAAGGTATAAAAATGACTTCACAATTTTTTTTTTTAATTTTAGTTCATGAATTGGAATTAAAATACTCATTGAATCTATTAGACCATGCTAGAAACCAGCCAAAAGTTCGTAAAAGTGTGAATATTATTGGATGGATAGTTAGTTGGAAAAGCAAGTGAACGCATTACATTTTTTTATTATTCAAAATGTAAGAATAAAAGTTAATAACAGTAAGAATAAAAGTAGCAATTTGTAATATTTAGTGACATAATCATTTGTACTGGCAAAAGGGAAAAGTACCCAAAATAAACAATCAAGAATCAATTAAATTAAATACTAAATTCAAGTGTAAAAGTTAGTACTATTTGAATATGCTTATGTCTAAAAATCTTTACTTTTTTAATAACTCTGGAAAATTTAATAGTTTTGAGTTTTGAAACTCTTCCTACGTGTTTCATTTTATTTGTAAAAATTAAATATAACCATTTATGACGTTGTTTTTGAAAGACAAATTAGATGGCAAGTTATCATTTTTTTAATGATTTGTTTCTTAAATTGTCTTATTAAAAAATTCATTTATCAATGACAGGTTTTTTTTTAATTTGATATTTTACTTTGGAACTTCATTACAGTTATGTTCTCATTCCAAATTAATACCACTGGAGGTGGTTGGGGCCAAGCTATGGATCTTCTCTGGTTTCAATCTCTAAATTTGAAGGAACAGATGGTGCTGCCATCTATGAGCTAAGTCTTATTTTCATCTTATATGAGGGTCGTATGAGGGTGCTCTTTTCAAGAACGGAAGATGGTTTTTCCCTGACGGACGGTAAGGAAAAGAGCGTCTTCCGTTTTTGTCTTAACGGGAGGATTTGGCTTCGCAAAGTGTCATAAGTAACAAAAACAATTATATAAATTGAACACTGAGTTCACGCAGCGAACACCAAAGGCCTTACACTCGCTTCGCCAGTTGGCCGTTCCCTTGCGGGGTCTAAATTGAACTCTGAATTATGTTTAGAGAAAAAATATTAATTTTTAGAGCTTGGAAAAAATTTATTACCTTCAATAAAAAATATACATACTAAATTATTAACATTATATTCTTAATTAAAGCCAAAGTGTTAGCTAACTGCCTATTTACTTAGAGGTCTAACCATTTTAAAAAATTTTAAAAAAGACTCAACAATTACGCATTTAAAATTTCAATTATTCCAAACTAATCGATTTATTTATAATTATGTAAAATTTCTTAAAAATCATTCAAAGTTTATTCATACGTAATTATTATTTATTTGTTCACTGAAAATATAATCAATATATATTAGCAGTGATTTTAAAATAATGTCATATGATATTTATAAATGTCATCTAAATACAATGTTCAACGTTTTGTACCAACTAATATTAAGGGAATATTATTTAATATTCCTCTGCTACTTGGGAAATACAAGTTTAAGATGCACTAAAATTCTATAAATACATATATCCACGTTTTAAATTTATGTGTCGATCAAGAATTATTGCCATCCATATTACACTAAGATTTAAAATTACATGTACCCTTAACCTTAAAACAAAACGCAGGATGACATAAAAGCATTATGTCATTACTATTTATCATATTTATGTTATTATAGCAAATATTTTGAGGGTGTGCATAGAATAAGAAATGTTTTATTGGTGAAAATGTATAAGTTAAAAATCCTTTTAGCTAAATGATAGTTAAAATGTCTTTCATAAAATTAAGTTCCTTTACAATAACAAAACTCTTTTCGAAAACAAAATTCTACAAGATCATGCTCACGTTGATTTTTAAATCAGAAAAGCAGACAGCCATTTTTTAAAATACATTCTCCATCTACTTTACAACCACATCAGACCCTTACAGGCTTTGTCTGCTTCAATTACGCGCTTTTCTCAATGTTTTCTATCCATGCCAATTTTTTTTCCTCTTCTAAGCCTTCAAGGCACATGGATATTTTTCAGTGTTGTCCTACCATTTAGTCAGAAATCTTCTTCTGAGTCAAATTTAGTCAGAGTTCTTCCTGACATCACATAAGATTTCTTAAAAGCTCAGATACTAAAATTATTGTTTTCTAGGCTTTTCCAAACATTGCTTAAAATGCATTGTATACATATAAAAATGCATACTTCAAATTTTATTAATGTACCTTAGAATAGACGAAGAATATCAATTTCTAATTTGTATTTATTTGACTTCTTTGATATTTCAACAGTGAAAATTTACGCAGTTACAGAAGTATTTATTATCTATAGTTATAAAATATTGTTACATATGCAGTGATTGCATTAACAATAATAATATCACGTGTTATTTTTCCTAAAAGTTTTAAATTTTTAATCAAAATGCATAAATAGTGATTAGTTTTCAGCTTTCTTAGTTCCCACAGAATGTTCTCTTTTTTGATACTTATAATAGATATACTATATGTGGTGTTGAGTAATTCCATAAATAATCACCACTCAAATATTTTGTTTCGTCTTTAAAATTTATCTTTGTAAAAGTTTTGACTGAAAGGGCTTGTCATGGCTAATGATATGATAGCTCTGTACTGAATATAAAGTACCGGGTTCGATTCCAGTCATTCTTGAACAACTTCAGATTAATGTTTCACTTCTATTAAGATTAATGTTCCACTTCTATTCTCTACATCCACGTCTGGCAAGGATGATGCTTGAGAGTTTACAAGGTTTCCGTCCTTGTGATACGTGAATAGAGCAACTTCGATGAGAAGTCCTATCGGAAGGCAATTTACATGGTGGATATTAGAAGGATTACAACTACCTCTGCCATTAAACTATCTACTATGCGATGTCGAAAGCTTTCACAGAATTGTAATTGTTAAAAAATTAATTAACTTGTAATCAAATTTCTTCACTAATTCTAAAAAAAATGTATTGAAAATATGATTCTGAAACAAAATTCTTTATTTCTATGAAAATATTTCGTACTTTTCTTGGTTAAAAATTAAAGTACAAGAACCTCGGTTTTTTTAATCAATGTCTTAAAAAAATTAAATATTTAATATAGAAAGATTTGAATTACTTTCGTAACTTTACTTTCGTAACTGAATTACTTTCGTAACTGGTTTATAAAATATGAAATTTTTCGTTGTACAATTATTTTGTACACTCTCAAGTGCTTCGATTTTTTAAGGTAAACTTCAAATAAAGTAAAAATAAATATTTGATTTCTCTAGAAATTGATTTAAATATTACTTTTCAAAATGTACTTCAATAAAAAAGGACTTAGTGCAATGCTACTTTTCCATTGTCATGAAAATATGTATATAAAATTTTGCAATATAAAAATAAATCATTCTGATATTTATTAAATAAAATGGAAAGAATTTTTAATGTAATATTTATTCAAAAAGGAATTATATAAGATATATATATTATATTTTTTTGTACAAAACCTTAAGTATGATGATATAACCATTTTGTATTTAATATCCTATACGAATAATTTTCTAATGAAGAGTCCCTAAAATCATTTTTCACATTACGATGTTGTTATAACTATACGAAATTTTCACTCAATTACTTAAAATGAGTACTTTCAACTTAGGGGAATGATTACAATATTTTCATTACTTTGTATATTGAATAAAATTGTCTAGATGGTGATGTTTGGGTAAAAAATGTATTAACAAAAAATTAATGCAAATTTCTATCAAGAAAAATAAAATTATCAGTAATCCATCAATAAAATAAATTATATTGATTGCAAATATTGTTCTAAACTAATCTTTTAATTCAAAATTCTCCTTCATTTTCCATTTTTTCATTTTAAATATTATTTAACATAAAAATATTTCAAAAATAAAAAAATCTGTTTGAAAATATAAAATCGAAAAAGTTTTAAAAATTACATATAAACTTTATATATTTTACTTGCTGCTTTTCAATTTCTAAATATAATATTAGATTCATAAAATTGCTTTGAAAAAACCAAAGAGTCTTAATAATTTAATAATTATTAATGTAATTAATTACATTATTTTCAATTATCTTGTTATTATTATCATTTATATTGCATCATAGTTTTACTGAGAATTTTGCTATGAATTTTTTACTTAATTTTACTGAGATTATCTGCCTTTAATCAAAGACGAGGTATACAAACACCAGCATTGTGCCTGTAAAGCTCTCCATGGAGATATTAATGCCGTTAGATGTTCGAAGGTGAATAGATTTATAGGGTGAGAACCTTTTAGCTTTTGAATTATTTTATGTCCTTGATGTAGTTTTTTTTGTCTTTCCTGTAGTTGTTTTGTCTTTGTTTTACAGTTTTTTCTTATTTTTGTTCATATACCTTAGCCAATGGAAATAAATAAGAACAGTATTTTCATAAATATCAATATCTGTAAAATCCACCAATTCTAATAGAAATGAAATCCTTCAAAAATTCTCCCACAGATGGTAGCTGTTTTGTGTTTTATTTAATCCATATTGGAGTACTTTTAACTGTAAAACAAAAATCAAATTTTCAAATCAGTGGCAACTAAATAAATAAGTTAACTTTCAACATGATACAATTGCAATAATTCTTACAGTTCATTTCTAACCAAATAGTTGTTAGAAACTAGTTTTATGTATTATTTTATTTTGAAAATCTCTACTTTTCTAAATTATCAAAACAGTGAACCATCACTATGCAGTAATAACAATGTACTTAAAAGCAAATCTTTATTTGTTCACAAATAATTGTTTGAAACTAATTTCTTTTCTCTAAGCTCTATTTTTGATACTCTTCTGCTACCAACGTTTCTGACTGTTTCATCTCTAAAATGTAAAATAAGAAATATTAATGGGGGGGGAAGTAATTTTAAGAGTTAACTCACTGGAATTTGCGTGATTTCATTTAGCGTACATAGTAATTCTTCCGTCTTTTCTTCGTTTAAGTAATTGAATAAAAAAAATCACTAAACATATTTTTCTCGGTAGCACATCCAACAAACGTAGTTACAGCTTTCAAAATATTCGTGCTACTTTTTACAATACTCGTCTGTCTGACTATTACGAGACATTACGAGATAACTCACTAGTTAAGTCTCGGATTAACCGAAAATAGCTCTGAGTGGCACATATTAAGGCACTAATCGTCTTAGAGCGCTCTCCACACATCCCCTAGCGTTCCTAAGGACGTGACTCTAGAAGAGAAGGCCTAAATTTCATTAAGTCCCTTCACCATAGAAGACGAATTAACTGACGTCATATCACGCAGATATTTTTCCCTTGTTTTCCTCAGTTTATTCTGAGATGTGTTTCCTGAGAAGCTGTTTGACGTGTCGAATAATTGCATTTAAAGACAGAGTCTCCCGATATTAAAAGTTGAAAAGAAGGGAAATCGATACATCAATGAAATTAGATGCTATGGTATTTTTTATATTTTTTTGTGCTTTGGTTCCCTTAATTTGCCACTAAAATTGATTTTAGAAATATCAAAAGTAAAAAACTTGAGTGAAGGGTGTTTCTGAATGCGTTTAGGACGGCTGGTATATGCTGTGTATATTCTGTATGATAATTTTTTTTATTAAAAATGAACTATATTTACAATAAAGCGAATGTTTATTAATATTTCATTTTCAATATGATTTATATTTTCTATTTTTTTTCTATTTAAAGAATATGCAATGTATTTACTGTATATAATTAAATATAGCACAAGTATAATTAAATGTCTATTGAGTTTTCAGCTTAATCTAAAATTTTAAAATATTAACTTGTTAATTAAAGCTGCAAAACTTAATAAACCTCAATGCTAATAAATTTAAAAATTCTGATTGATAATAAACTAAATAAAGAATTTTTATCCTATTTACATCTTTATATTATTTAATAAGATTTCTAATTATATGAATTATATGTAAATGAAAATGGATGAAAATGAAATTATATGAAAATGGATAATTGTTTATTTAAATAATTAATTAAAACTTACTAATATTTATGACTTAATATTTAAAAAGCTTGAAAGCAATTGATTAATATAAATAAAATTATTTTATATTAAGCCTTATGAAGCAAGTAAAATTTTCAAATCAATTACAATAAAAAAATCAAATTTGGCTTAATAAATTACGTAATTCTGAGATATCATTTTAAATATTATAAAAAACAGAAATTATGGAGATTGCATTACATGAGCCATAAAGATAGAATACATTGATGTAAAATCTCACAATAAATACGGATTATTTTGAGATTTCTATATTTTAGGCCTTAAAAGCAATCAGCTTACACACTTTTCTCAATCAAAAATAAAAGAAATATTTCAGTATGAAAATTGACCAGGATCTTGAATGAAAAATGTCTGCTTTATTCAATTGTTTTAGCAAAATTCCGTTTAGGCTCCTACATCATGAAATGTAAACTGATAAATCAAAAAATAAATCCAAAACATATCACATAATAAACTCAATTTTTCAAATTATTCGAGCTAAAGTAGATATTTTTTTAATCTCATAACCATCGTTAAAATTAACAAGCTTCCACAAATAAATTTTATTCATTTATCTAAGTAACTGTAATTCCATCATAATATTTAAGAAAAAAGGAGACGTGTAAAATAAATTTTCATAAAATTGATTAAAATTATTGCTACGGAGGTTGCAACAAAAAAGAATGAAACTCGTCAACTTAACTAAAGCAATTTCTTCAAAATTATCATTTTATTATATTTGATTGTTTTATCCATTACTTAAAGAAAAGTTTTTCTATTCCTAATAACACTCATAAGTATTTTCACGTAAGATTTTATGGCATAATGTTAAATTCAAAACGTCATCTTACTTTCCACTCTGTCCATATTCATTCGTGGGTGTTAGAATAAGTCAAGAAACAATCATACATTGGAAGGAATTGGAATTTTAGAATTAAACATTAAACTATAAAAGGATTTAACAACAATTAAGAGAAAACATTTGTAGATGCATTATTTATAGAAGACTGCTTAATGAGCAAAGTATATTGTCAATATACTTTGAGATGTAAACTATTGTCTGCTTTTTGGTATTAGGTTAACACATGAATTGTTTCTCGTTATTAAGTTGGTAATCTTGATATGATAAACAAAATAGAGAAAATTAATTGTAAATGCATGACGAGAATAAGTTTATATTTATAATCTTGTAGTTTTCTATTAAAAAGTGAAGTTTTTACCAAAATAAAAGGAATAAAAATCAATATGTGATGATAAAAGTATCATGGAGTGTTATCCTGATATCACAAGACATAATGTAAATTTTTAGGGAAACACTTTCCAGATTAAATTTCTAGCTCCAAGTTAGAGATGGTTTTCTAAATCATTGAATTGTGTATAAAAAATGTAAAGATGCCGATATTTATGCCTTCCGAAATGTGTAAATTCTCAATAACAGTGTTTGCACACTCGCAATGATATTGTTAAATAATAGAAACAAGAATTTTGACAAATAAAAAATTAAAATTTTTTGCGTTGCATGATTCTTTCCTGAATTCTTAAAAATAATTCAAAAACAAGAACAAAATTCCACATCCTATAGTTTTTAAAATTAAATAAATTCTTATTATTGTGAATATTGTTCTTGAATTTTTAAGAGCAGTACAATTGTAATCATTCTTACACAGAAAAGGATTTCATAATCAAAATAAGAAGACTTGTCTATAATTCGTTTTTAACTATAAAATGAACACAAGAAAGTTAAAAATATTCTTGCGCTTATGTTGCAAGTAAGTGTAAAATAATTTTAACTACTATAATTAATGAACCTTACTACATACCATTAATTTTTGCAACATTAAATTTTTAAAGTTTTCTCTTATTTATTTGATTAAAAAGTCTATAAAATTAAATTATCAATATTTCTATCAATTTTCAATAATAAATAAATAATAAAAGTTATAAAACAACAAAAATTCTTGACTTTAAAGAAAACTCAAAATTTTAAAATCTTTTATAAACTCTGATTAAAATATGAAATAAATTGATGCATGTGCTACAATGAAAAGATTATTCCGTAACTACTTCATACCTAGTAGCAGATGCCTTGCTTAACAATTCATAACAATCCTTTTTATTAGTTAATTTTACGCTTTTTGAAAACACAGTTGGTCGATAGTCTATATAATTAATACTCACAGATACCGGCTCACTGAACTTTTGTGTTACGTTAATAAACAAATAAACAATTAATTACACCTCAACAAGGGGTATGGAGTTTTTACGATATATAAAAATGTCTTAAATAAGTTAATGAAATAAATTTTAATATTAAATCTATATCTTCATTTATACTTTTTATTTTAATTAAAACTTTTAATAAAAAATTATTTATTTATCCTATTTTTGTATATTATTCAGTCCATTTATATTACTCAGTCATAAAATTCATGCCATTTATATGCATTTTATTTGCATATAAATGGACTGAATTTTATAATAGAACTTTATTAAATATAGTTTAAATTTCTAACGTGGTTCATCAGAATATTTAAAAAACTTATTATTAAATATAGTTTAGTGTGTAACTTTATTCACAGAGTAACATGCAAATTTATCAATAATAAAAGTTTGGGGTTAATCTGTATGTTAACTTCTCTACTTACTGTAACTGCTAATAGATTTATTGCAGTAGGATTACATAATTCCATTTTAAAACTATTTTCTGTAAGTTTTTCTTTTTTTAATGAATATAGCATCGAATATTCGTTTCTCACAAAAATAATTTTAATGTAATTGATTACAGAGTTTGCCTTCAAGCCTTAAGTCCGTGTTAAATTACTTTTTGTTCATTTTTCTTGATAGAGCAACATATCAAACCACACAATTATAAGCATCAGAATTAGTAGTTATGTTTCTCTTATCACACAAAACGAAAAATATAAAACTAAGCTTTGCAATTGCAATTTAAATCCAAGTTCATGCAATTTTATGATATGAAATATATAAAACCAACACTGGAAAAGTTTCAGCATCTTAAAGACAAATGAATGTAAAAGAAGGAATCCAATGATGGCATTATTCTCTTTAAATCTATCTCCTTTAAATATTTTATATACTTGCGAATTGAACATCTTGAAAATATAGAGATATATTCAGTTATTATTTTAATCTAACCATAAGAATTAAATTGATAAGATTTATTAGATTTGTTAACTTTTATATTTGAAGAAATAATTTCTCAAGTTAAAATGATTATAATAAACATGGAGCTCTACTTTCCTCATCATTTTTCCATATTTAAACTATGAAGCACTGTTTGAAATTAAATTATAAATTACTTTTCATCAATTTTGCTGATCAATTTGGAAATTTATTTTATATGTGATATTAAACGATAAAACAAATCAATTTCTAAACAAAAAAGGTTCAATTTTATATAAGCAAATTTAATTTAAATAGAAAAAGAAAACCACTAATTTTATTACACTGATAATATGCCTGTTATATTTACCTATATAATAAACTGTAACATAGCTATGTGCAACATATGACTTTATAAATCTGAAAACGTATTAACTTACAATAATTAACTTTTATTAACTTGAAAAAAATTACATTAAGTAAATAGAGTTTTAAAATCTGCTTAAGTAATGTGGTTAATAAAGATTAAAATTCTGAAAGTTAAAACATACTAAGTAAGTAATATTAGTTTGTCCATTTTTGTGCCAGATATTGAATGGTAGCAATGGATGACGTCAATATCTTCTGAGGAATGACATTTTGTGTTAACGACTATCAATACTTTGGGAAAATATGTGAGCCAGCTTCTTGTGAACAAGCCACCAATAGAATGTCCTGCAGGCACTATTTATGGTACCCACCAATAAATACTTGCACATGCTACACAACTCTATCAAGAGAGTGTACGAGAACAATATATAAACTGTACGAATGACCCGTCCCAGCTGTGCAGAAGAAATATTCCTCTTGGCAAACCAGGTTGCTAAATTGTCCCATCGAGAAAGTGTATATCAATATTACACCATTAAATTCTACCTATTTTATCACACAAGTCATAGTCGTCTTGCTTTTCTGACAAAATATCTTTTGTGTAGCACCATAGTTTTATTTTCTTCTTTAAATTAGCAAAAGTTTAAATATACTGTATAAAGTATTATGTAAAGAATGTTAGTTTATGCATTAAAACGTTTTCAAATTAAACTTTAAGCTATAAATTCAAATCTTAGATTCATTATGGCGTATTGACGTCACATGCTATCATTATATGGTCTGAGAAGACGGGATTCTAATTTTAAAAAAATACATTACTATTTCTTGGCGTATATTAAAAGTATCTAACAAGAAAATTGATAAATCTTGTTATGTTATTTTTGTATACGCCAATATACCAAAGCTTTTTTATCTATATTAAAAATAAGTTTGAAATGGTGGCGTAGAACTAAGTTCAAACTGTATTAATAGAATTCCACTTCCAAAATGAATTTCAAATTATTTAAATATTTAAAAAATTTGTGTGGAGATGAATCTATGTATTAAAATTCTCTTATTATTCCTAATAGAGAAAAATACCATTTCAATACACGAAATTCATTTATCTTATTAAAAATCTAACATTATAACTTTATCAAAATATTTTCCAAAGGTAAAACTTCTAATTTCAATCATCCTAATTATCAATATATATTTGTGGAAAAATCTGTAATGTGTTTTATTGAGATGTTAATCAATAAATTGTAAGCAAAAATTAATAATATTCTTAATATAAAATAAATTTATTTTTTCTGTCAGTTTCCAATCTAATAACACTTATTAAAAACTTTTGTTATTTTTATGTATAAAATTATTAATTCAAGCTTTATTAAGTGAAAATGTTGCATTGTTAAGACATCTTGAGTATTATCACTGCAAGCCAATTATAGTCTGATATGTTCAAATTGCAAGCAAATAATAAAAATATTTCATTTGCAATAATGTTTAATATGTCTTAACATAAAAATAATATCAAAAAAGTATAATAAATTAACATTCGTACAGTTAAATTATATTTATTTTGATTATTAAATTTTGATTAATTTAAATTGTATATTTAATAACTATATAAAAACTATTTTAATTTTGAAAATTATAAAAGAAAAACAAAATAATAAAATACCAAATAATTTAGAATAGAATAAAGCTCTATTGTTGAAACATTTGATATGTGTTTCCATTAGATTTTACTTAAGTTGAAGTGAACTAAAATTTAATAAATGAAGATACATGTGAATAAAAACCCACCACAAACAACAATTCAAAAACAGGAATAGTATTATTTTAAATTTTAATTACACACAAAAATAATCTTAAGAAAGCATATCATAAATTTGATAAAAGTGATTTAACTCTATTTAACATTCATTTTCTTTACTCATCAATCAAGCTCGTTTTATTTCAAATAATTATTCCACTAAGCAAATAATTTAATGAATTTATTTTAATTTCATATCTGTAGCAAAACATATGATTAATTACTTTATTGCAAGATTATTATTATGCAACAAGTGTCAGATTTTTATAGATAGTAAAATTTTATGAAATAATTACATCATAGAATAATTAATAAGATATTAAAATATATATTGTGCAGCTTTCAATTAAACTTAATGCAAAAAATTAATTACCTTTATAGATAACAAACATACAAACAAATTTTAAATTTGATATTAACTACAGTAATGGTAATGACTTTTTGATTATATGTATACGAATTGGACACCATTTTCCACTTTGCCATTTGCTTTAATGAAACTCCTTAAGAACAACTGGAATAAAAATCGAATCTTAATGCAAGTAAGAATACTTTTGAATTAAATTCTAAAGTTGAATTTAAAATGGAACTTTAAGATAAATACGAAATATTTTCAAATATTTGCATTAAATCTTAGGAAAATTAAGTAAAAATAATAAGAATAATTGTGTGTTGCTCATGTAAAATTAACTTTCTAGATATTTTATATTCATATTCAAAACTTCGTGTTTTAACTTTGATATTTAGACACTAAGAGACAATGAAACTATATAATTTCCTCTATTATATGATAATAATTAATTCTGAGAAAGTTAACACTGAATCACATGCTCTCAATTATTTATTCTGTTTCTTATCAAATGGCAGGTGATAATTAACTTTTGTGCAATATGTATAAAACTGAGTAAGCTATAATTAATTCAGAAGGTAATGTTTATCAAAAAGAAGTTAATTACTAAGTAAATGAGATATCTTTGCTATATACTGTAATCAACAACAGCAGTAAAAATAATAAATAAGATTTTTGAATAAATGGGTTTATTTCTGATGTATTTGAAGTTTCCAAAGTATAATTATTTAAATTATAATCCAAAATTTCTGTTAATCTATGAGACATAAATTATTGATTTTTCATAAAATAATTAATTAAAAATAATTTTCATGTTGCTTAGAAATATTAATGATCTTTATTGAGATCTCATTCGTTAATCATTAATTTGATTTTTAGCTTTTTCTTAAAGTCTCTAAGTTATTGTAACAGATGAAATTATTTTATTTACAATAAAAGTCATTATTTAGATAATTTTATAACTGCGTACAAAAATATTAAAATAACTTATCGTAATGCATTATTAAAAAATCTATAATAAATATGCATATAAATATATACTTGAATATAAAACTAATTATGATTACATAAAATAAGATGAAAGGAATTAGATTATTAAGAACAAATTGTAACATTCACTACATCAAAAATAGGAGAAAAATAATATTAATTTCAAATTACAAACCACATTTCAATCACCCCAAATTTAGATGTCTCGATGAATAGCTGATGATCTAATTTGCATCATTTTGGTTGAAAACCTAGGGTATAAAGGATCGCTGAACATAAGGCATTAAAAAAAATAAAACCAAAAGGTTTGTTAACATGATTTAGAAATATTTTTTAATTTAATGGATATAATAACCATCTTTAAAATCATACTGAACTTTCCTTCAAATTGAATAACTTCATTTTATTAAAAGTGGAAAGATCATTTGGATAAAAACATAATAAAAAAATCAAGCATTACAAGCTGAAAATTTGTTTCTTTTCTAATATAATGATCATTTCTTAGAATTTTCAATTTTTTAAATTAAACAAGAGTAAAAATTAATGCTGAATATGTTTATACTATATTAGGAGGCCATTTTTGCTTTAAAAACAGTAAGTTGCTCAAAAAAATTATTTAAGATAAACTGGAGTTTTCTTTAAACATTTTAGGACTTACTTCTAAAGATTTACCAATAAAGATGTCTAAAATCATAAAAATAATCCTGGATCATTCGGAAACATTTCTCAAAGCTTATAGTGTCTTAATTTTTTCTGGGGTTTTCTAATTCCTTCAATTGCATATTAAACATGAATCGATGTATGTGGTTAAACATGACGCTTACATATCTCTTAATAGTCAAACTCGTCTCCAGAAGTATCAATGTATCATATCACGCCGGTTGCATACACCCATATTATCACAGAGGATTTACTAGCTTGAAAAATCCTCTGTTGACTTGTAAAATCTATCGAATTTTAATATTTCCACCATGTTTTCTAATACCAATTCACCTGATGTAATTTTACATAAACGGGTTCATCAGACCAACAACGTGTTTAAGTCATTACAATCTAATGGTGGTGCTGGAGAAAAAGACACAAAATAAAGCTTTGTGTCCGTGTTGTTAATAATGGCACATGTAAGAAATTTCTACTTCAAAAGTATGTATCAACGTTGACTCTTAAACTCTCAAGCTAATAGTTGTTGCAGCAAAATTAAAATTTATTGCAGTTTGACCAAACCTTTCATATCTAGCTCGATTAAGAATTCTTATCAGTTATTAATGATCCTATTTTTATAAATTTTTTAAAGGTCAGATCGATGTGCTAAAATTTAATGTTTTATGAGATGGTCAATTTTCATAGCTCATTCATAAACTGTTCATACCTAAAGTTAAAATTTCGTCACTCTACTGCGGACTTTCCATCTTATAAGCCGGATATAAAACGATTTAATTCTTGATACAACTAATCTAAAAGTTTTGTCAGACATATGTTCTTTAATGTAGGTGCAGTCTATCCTATCAAATTTTTTACTTATAACATATGTCTATTATTTAGGTCCTCATGACAGAATCCATTTTCCTTTATAAATCGATTTTCAACAATTTTCATTATTATATTGAATAAATCACCATTTTATCGAATAAATTTCAGATGTTGATAGTAATAAAATACCCTTTAACTTTAACATACTTCTTAAAATTAAAAAATTTGAACTATATTTTTTTAAATTGGAAATGTGTTATTTGTCTAAACTTAAATAATTTTTTTGACTTTTTTATTGATCATGCTTTAAAAAATAAAATAAAGTTATTTTCATTTCTTTATTGTTTCTCTATTTTTTTAACTAACACACATGCTGTTAAATATAATCACCTGTATCCAACTGTCGTATTATTTAACAAACAATTCTATGCTTTCTTTAGATAAATTATAACAAAAAACATACATTCTCAAATTAATTTAAAATACTCCCTCATTTTGATCTTATTGCAGGGTTTTTTTTTTTTTTTTTTTTTTTTTTTTTTTTTTTAAATATATATATATATATATATATTTTTTCGCCATTTCTTAACAGTTCATTTTTCAAGATGCCATTTTTCTTCATTTTATTTTTTAAAATGTTTTTCTGAGAAATGTTTTTCTTTTTTTAACTTTAAAGGAATAACTTTTATTGTACGTAAAATGTTTCATAAAACAAATGTTACGCTTAATCTTCAAAGTTATTCATCAAATTAAGTCACTTGGTAATTTTTAAAATTTTATCTGCAAAAAATTACAAATTAAAGCATAATAAAAACTTACATAAAAGGTTCTTAATTAACTTTTTTTACAATGAAGTTTAACTGCGCATGAAATCAAGCAACTTTTTAAATAAATTTGATGTAAAAACTAATAAAGATATGCTTAAATGCATTGTACATAATATAAAGTATACATATAATATTATATATAGTAATATAACATTTCGTGATAAAATAAATTTTATAACTAAATTTGCGATAAAAAAATTTTTCAGCAATATACATTTAAAATTTCTAGAAAATTACAAAAATCTATCTTTTTATAAAATTTTTTTTAAATAATTTGTTTAATTTACCAAATGTTTTTTCAACACAACTTAAACTATTTTGTATTAATGTTAAAATACTTTTTTAAATATTTCCTTTTTCTTTTCAAATCAGAAAATTTGTATAGTTTGGAACAATTTTCATTTACCCAGAAAATAAATATTCTAGCATATAACTGCTTCCTTTTTTTAAAGATAAAAAAAATAAAGTATAAAAAATTAGTATAATTTAATCAAAATTAAAATCATCTAAAGGATAACACAAATGAAATAAATTTAATATTTTCTCATATATTCTTATTTGTTTGTATATATACAAAATTTTTAAATGTTTACTACTCCATAGAGCTCTTCACATTTAACTATACAGAATACCATAAAAATATTTATTTGTTTAGAAGATTAATTTTTTTGATTGGATACAAACGCCTTTTAATAAAAACAATAACTAGCAATTACAAATAGTTTCTTCATTTTTATATCAGATTGAAGTAACGAGTATTGATTTCACGAGTACTTTTTGCTAAACAGTAATAGAGTCATAATTTTATGAGAGTTTTCTTTTTGCCTTTGATATTTTGATAAGAACATGATGCCATAAAGCAAAGTTGTTGCATACCCTTCACGCTATTTTTCGCGGTTGATCATCATCATCATCTTTTTTAATATACAAGCCTATCTCAATTTACCAAAAGTAGTGGCATCTTTATGAATATGTTATTAGTTAATGCCTTAATGCACAGAGTACAAAATCTAATTAACATGTTTTCGCTACACAACGTGAAACTTTCATCGTCATCTAAATAATTCCTCTCTAATTTTATGGAATCTATGGTTGGGTAAAAAAAGTAAAATAAACAATCTATTTTTACACGCATGGCTTCAGATGTTGTAGAAAGAATCCTGTCAGTTAAGAATGTTTTATTTATCTCATGAGATTCAAAAATTCACTTACGAAATATTTTCAGTTATGTTTTTCAGTCTCGGCATTTTTACGGTTTAGTGAAGAAGCAGTTATTTACCACTGTGTTCTTAACCATGTTAATTTTTTTTTATTATTAAATGCGGCTTCATGGTAAAATCACCTTTATTCAAATTTTCATACTTGCATATTAGTTTATTTAAATTTTGTTAGAGCTTCTATAGATACATTTTCATCATAAAACTCTTTTTTTCCACTCTTTTTATTCATTATATAACTTATAGTATTTAATTATTCTTTGTATATTTTTAACATAAGCAAAACTTTCGAAAAGCATTTTTTATATTCTTTTCCAATGTTATGTGAAAGAAATTTCCATATATTTATTATATTTCTATTCCTAATTTAAATATCATTGAAACTTAATGTACTATAACTTAAATTTTATGAGTTGATTTATTTCTTTTAAAAATTTCATCATTAAAACTTCTGCTTTTGATTTTGAATCTTTTTTTTTGGTGGGGGGGTCTGCAGTTATACAGTACATCTGTATGGAATAAAGTCAGTTATATACTATTACTTATACATATATATATGTCAAATTATAGGAGAATAAGGATTACAGTAATTTCCTATTTCATGAATAGCAATGTATTTTCTTAAAATAAATGATAATGAAATTCTGACAGGACCATTTTCCCTATACAGATAAAAACTTAGAAATTGTATTCTATTTTGTATTTCTCATTAATGTTTCTAAAATCTAAGCAGCCTGGGACTCTTAAGGTAAAATTCACAGAATGTTACTCTAAAAATATCACAATAATCTGAAAATATCACATCCTTCAATATTTAAATTCAATTTGAAATATCACATTTTGAATTCAAATTGAATTTAAATATTGAAGGATGCAAACAATTTCTTAGTTTTAATAACTCAACATTATCTTTAATATGCATCCATTTTGCTTTTATATTTAAAATTTCCACTCGGCCATATGGTTGCACGTGATACTATTGAATTTCAGAAATAACTTTTGAGTTTTCTGAAATATCTAATAGATATACGCAAAGGTGGTGTTGATTATTGATTAATTTTATCATCACCTTCAGAAGATTCTAAATGTAGAATTTCTTTAAAAAGTTTAAATTGGACCGTTTATTTTAGGTGAAACTTCTGCGTAATAAAAATCATAAATTTTGAAAAACATATAATTTGTTAAAGTGGTACTGAAGAATCTTTCCAGTCTTCATCAGATATAGATAATATCATTAGATATATACTTCATAACAAAAACATCACCTCTCCAATGGAGATAAAATTGATAAATAGGAAAGTTAAGTACAGAATACAAAATGATTAATATTGAGAAAATTTTATTTTTGAGGTGCATCGTTACAAAATAATGGGCTAAATAAGTTTTTGCTCTATCTCTAGCCTAACCTAGATGCTAGCCTATCAGTCTATGCTACATGACATAGACTGATAAAAATTTCGGATAATCTATTGAAGTACTTCTTGCCAAATTTGCTGCAATTATTAGGATATGCCATCAACATCCCTGTCAGGTGCAGATACTTTCTCATCGTATCCCAGACATGCTTAATGGGAAAGAGATCTAGTGATCTGTCTGGGCAAGAAAGTGTTTGACAAGCTGTAGGACAGTTCACAGCAACAATAACATTATGTGGTCTGGCAATATCTTGCTGAAAAATAAGGGCCAGGGTACTGCAGAAAATAAAGGGAGCAAAACAGATGTCAGAATGCCGTTGACGTAGCGCTGTGCAGTAAGTGTGCCTCTAATAACGACCAAAGGGCACCGGCTATGAAAATGGTACCCTAGATCATAATTCCAGAATGAGGGCCTGTCTGTTGTGTTATTGTGAAAGTTGGATTGGCACGTTGATCTGGGAGTGTCCAGACACATTTTCAATAATCGGCAAGACAATATTGTAAACTGGATTGGCTACTAAAAGCTATACGTAACTAGTCAGAATTATTCAATGTATAAAGATAAAAAAAAATTATCAAGAATTGTTTCTCAGTTTTTTCTATTTCTTATAAAAAAATAGTTTTAGATATTAACATGTAATTCATTTGATTTTTAAAACTTACATGCTTTTAATGGGTTTATATTTTAAATCTTTGTTGACTTCATTCCATCAAACTTACATAATTTAGTCTTTAATAAACAGCAGATGTTAAATAATTAAATGAAATGATGACAAAACAGTAAAATGATAATGAAACTACAGTTGAATTTATTACACACTATATAGTAAATGGTATATTAATTAAGTTATTTTTGTTTGCTGAGCCATTTTTTTCGAAGATTAATTTTCAAATGCAATATTCAATGATATTTTGAACATTTTTATTGCTTTCACTTTAATCATTGCTGTTTATATTTCTGTACATAAAAACGTTTCTAGCTTCAATTTTTTTCATGTCTCTTAAAATATATTTTCTTCCCCATCAGTTAATTCCCTTCATTTTATTTAATATAATCCTAAATATCATCCATTTTTATTTTCAAATAAAATCCGGGAGAATTTTTCTCCCAATTAAATATAAATTAATTAATTTCTTCAATTTTTAATATTGCAATTTCTTCTTAAAATCAATATATTGTGAATATCAATGTTTTCACTTTTCCAGAAAATTAATAAATAAAGGCAAACGACACAAAATCTATAAACTGTAAAATATTTTCTTTGCAACTGAGACAAATTGACAGATTATCATGGTTAATTTATTTAAAGTATTTGAAAATGTAAATTTTAACTGAGTTGATAAAATAAAAGTAAAATATAATTTGAAATATAATTTCTAAAATATCATTTCCCCTTATGACATTTCCCTTAATAAAAGACTAAAAATTTCAAATCTTGACTTACACTCCGATTTTGAAGTGAAACAATAAATTACTTTTATTACTGTAAATCCAAAGAATGAGACAGTTTTAAAGTGCCGAATCAAAAACAATTGTTCCACTTTAAACAAGAACTAATATCATTTTGATATTAACAGTGGAAAATCAATTAGAAAATAATAGATTAAAAAGATGTGTTGTAGATGACATATTAGTTTTTTAATCTTATTAATTAGAAAAATGATTTCAATAGGATATAATTCAATGAAACTAGACACCAGAATACTAAACATTTTATAATTGAATTAAGATTTAAGTTGTGCTTAAAATTATATGATTGTCAATTGAACTGTGTAGAAAAAATAACTTTTATAATTATCTCTTCATTAAAGAAAAATTTATCTTGAATGTAACATGTATTCAATTTTAAAAGCAAATATTTCAAACTATGATGCTGGGATAGATTTACTTGTTATGAAACTTGATTTGATAACTTGTGATTAGTCTGGATTTATTTTATAAGAAGATAATAATTTTTAAATTTATTTATTAAATGCACAGATCCTACATTCCATCAAATCAACATCAAAGTGTTCACGAAAATACAACTTTCACTTGTATCTTAAAGTAATTCCTTAGAGCTTCTACAGTGTAAATTTTCGAAAAGTTAAGAACTTTAAAAGTATTTAATAAAAGTCAACCGTATGTGTAATTTAAAGCGTTAAACATAAAAAAACTCTGACCAAAATAGTGTTCAAAATGTACTATTTTAAGTAATTTTTTTATTAATGTCAATTAACAGAAAGTGAATATTTTAAAATGTTTAATTAATTATTTCAGACAAAACTTTTAATTTTTATATACATAAATTTTGCAAATGCAAGTTTATAAAATTATTTGTTCACTTCAATGGTTTATTTTAATTATAGTTACTAAAACGCAAAATAATGCAAAAAAACTAGATATTAAAAGTTTAAAAGAAATGGACACACATTTTTCATTATATTAAAGTATTTATAAGCAATGTTACTTGATTCTATTTTTTAACATGTCCATTAGTGTCTTAGTTTTTCGAAGAGAATATTTTCTATTGTAATAATATTCCGTAAATGATAGTAATAATGTGATTTTATTTTTCACATTTTTTTTTTGTTTAGTGTATTGTTTTTAAAAATTTAGTCCCTATAAAATTGCAAGATTTTCAAAATTCATCCTAGTAATTCTTTAATAAAGACTAATTTATATAGATTATCATTATTATCTGCAATAAATTTACTTCTACCATTTAACAAATTTTATTAATTCTATAATCTAACTTATTTAATGTCATATATCGCTTTTGAATTCATTTATATTTTCTCTTTCAAACGTATTTCTTTTTTCCCTTTTTCTGATTAGCTATTTTGTTCATATTAATAAATGTTCTATTCGGTGAAATATTTTATTTCAAAAGGATTTATTCACTGACATAGAATTCATTATCTTATACCTGAAATACACTGAATTCCTTTTCAGGATTCTCATTTTTTAGCATTTTATATCCATAATTTATTTTGAAATAACTATCATGTTCTTTCGAATTCTTCTTAATATGAATACTATTTATCTCTTTTATTAATATTCATACATTTAATGCGCATTATTTTTATTATTTTGTCTGCATTTTTCCTTTGTTCGTTTGTTTCATGCGTATGCTTCATTCCTAAATACGTTATTCTTTCTAACGGAGACATTGAATATTTAATTTCGTTTCATAATGTTTTCTCGTTTCTTATCTGCAGAAATATTTAATCAAATGCATTTTCCTTAAGGTTTGATTTGCTGTTGTCTTTGAATTTTTCTCATAAAATATCTTTCATGTTCCAGTAAAATCTGGTATGTTATTTATCCATTCCAGAATGTAACAATTTAATAAACTAATTTTTTTAGAAATTCTCTTAAAATTTACAAAAGGAGTGAAATTTGTTTCCTAAATTATAGAGCCTGCAAGGAAAATAAATTATCAGAAATCATTATTACTGGGATTATATATATATATATATATATATATATATATATATATATATATATATAGTGATCATTTCTAGTTGATGCAAAACTAAATGCATAAAATCCTAAAGTGGAATGTTGAATTTGAGACAAAATACATTGGATTTAGAAATTAAATTTCATACAAAATTCATATGAGTGTTAAATGTTCCAAAATAAGTTAATTTCAGTAGATCTCTTTGAAAATATTTCAATTAAGACGTGTTATTCCTTTTTGTTATAAATTAATTTTAAATTTTATTTAAAATCATAGACTAAATATGTTTTAAGAAAACATGACCATTATTTTTTTAGTTATTCATAAATTAATTAGACTTATTTCAATGATTTTTGCTGTATATTTCGCAAATTTAAAATAAAAATTATTTTTATAAATGTAAGGAAAAATCGTGAATGTAAATAGCTTTATACTGTGCTAGCAAGCGTAATTTCAAATCCCCAAGATAATCATTTATTCATATTTATTTTTTTGTGTTTTACATTTAAAAATAGATGTTTCTTTCTTTAAAAAAAGAGTTTTAAACTTAAATTATTGTTAATGTTTTAAAAATTATAATTATTTTTTCAGATAGGAAATGTTTAAACAGAATCTTAAGCCAGACGTTTAAAACGCTTATTCCACTCATGAGTTATATTAAATAATCACATTGTCCAATAATTACAAAACTGAAATTCTATTTGTTTATGAGTTTGTTATCAGATTTTGTGGAGCAATATTTATTTGGTTTACTCATTTGGGAAACTTTAGAATATCATACTTTATAAATTCATTATAATACATTTATAAATTCTGTTACAAATGAAAATATACTGCAATTTCTAAATGGGAAAGAAATTTCTTCTAGTAAATAAAATCCGTAAAATTGAAAAAGTGGAAATTTAGGTAATTGATAAATAAAATTAAGATAAATGGAACTAGTACATAAAATCAAAATAATTGATCAGTTTATTTAACAGTTAATAGTTCACACTGATAATTTTTTTACTTAATTTTTTTTTTACATTCTACTGCACAGAACTTTTTGTTACTTTTTACTAACATTTTAGCATTTTACCACTTTTCCTCTCTTAAAATAATAACAGCTGCTGATTTAATGCAGAAACATATGTGCGTGTAAATGTAAATTATTAAATCAATCCTAATATTCAAAAGATCGTCCATAAAAGTCCTACTTGTTCGATCAAAGGAGCGTCATCAATCGTCTTCCCATTAGGTGATAAAGTGAGAATGACTGATAACACACTCCTGATGTGACAACTCATGATATATTTCAGACATCAGGCTTTGGTTTAGATTCCTATGAAACGTGACAATACCATCAATTATCTTCGCATTTGGTGATAATATGAGAAACGATTGATCATATTTTCCCTTCTCTAATACAAAGAGCTTATTACTGACCTCTTTGTAAAACAATACTATATCATCGTAAAATTATTGTGTAGTTAACTGTCTTGAAATTGTTGCTTGATTTTGTTTTTAAATGTATTTCATGTCATTACTATAATGGCTCGGCTCATTTAATTTTAATAATGGTTAAGGCTGGGGATAATCAGGAATAAAGCAAAAATTGCCCATGACACGGCAAAGAAGTCTTGCATAAAAACGTTTTTTTAAAATTTAAATTATATACATTATTTATGTTTTAGTTTTAATATCACTCTATAGATAGTAATTACATTACGTTATAGATTGAAAATTTATAATTTATGGTATTTCTGTTGAGAGGAAATTCGAAAATCATGATATAAAGTGTTAATATAATTAAATTATAAGTGTTAATATAATTAATTATAATTAAATTAATTAATACAATAATCTTCGAAGGGGGCATTGTTTTGTAAGAAACTGTTATTCATGAAAAGTAAAAAAAAAAGATAAACAGAAAAGAGTAATTGGTTTAACAACTGTAAGTTTATATTTAGGATTATTATTTTGTCGAGTTATATTCTTACGTATTTCTTAAATGTACAATAAAGACTGACATTTAGCATTTGCTTAGAGGAGTAAATTTTATTTTTAAAGTATTCTAAACTTTTCTTTATTTTATATTAAAATCTTAAAAGTGTTTCAAATTAATTTTTTTAAACAGCAGTTTTTAAATTAATACAAAATTAATTCTTTTTTATGATAATTATATTGAAGATTTTTTATACTGAAGCATTGTACCTAGTTACAGCTAATTAAATTTTATCTAACTGAAGATAGAAACACACATAAAAAATAATTTACTTTTAGGTTTCTGTAGCTTCAATAACTATTAAATTTCTTTAATTTTCTATGACTTTAATCTAGAGAACATGGATGAAAGCTTCGAGCTTAATATTTGCAGATATATTCCACGATGAGTAAGAAAAAAAATAAATCATTAAAATGTTGCCGCAAATAAAAAATTTTCTTCCTTAACTATAGTTCCAAACATACTTGGACATTTTTATTTCAATCCAATTATTTCATTAAGTTCAAATTGTGCAATACTTTAACCATTGATAACTTCGCACCCCATTATATTTCATTATATTCGGTTTCCAAATTGAATGCTATGCATACGAAACTGTTTTTATATAATGTTCAGTTATTAGAATTTACCCTTTTCAATACAACAAGAAACGGAAGTGATAGCCACCTTATATAGTGGAACATGTAGGGGATGTGCCATCGTAACCCAAAATTGAGTGGTTATTTCTAATTTAGAAACATCAAATAGGCCTGCAACGCCCTAACTTTGTCTACCATCCCAGAGGTATGATTTCACATGAAGAATATTTCTACCATAACATATTTTATGTGCCCCCGCCACAATTAGTGAACACGACTGATCTTTGGTTGTGTCAAGATTCGAACACAATATCTTCTGATTACGAGGACGAACACTTTAACCGAACAAGCCACCACGACATTAATGAAACTAATGTTTTAGTTACTGATACTGACTGATCTGTGATTCCATTTTTATCAAAATCTTAATTTTAGACATAAAAGTTTAGTATCTTTGACTCATCAGGAATTCTAAAAAATATGACACTTTTTATTCATTTAAGATAGTCAAATACCAAATTTACTATTATTATTAGTGAAACAACTTTTTTGATGACTTGAACCTTTTTATTTTATAAAGTATTTTCATTTTAATTATGACACCTAAAATAAAATTGCCTTTTAACTATTTGTTTCAAAATGAAATTATTTCAATTTACTTAAAATAAATTTGTTAGAAATTAGTTAAGTTAAAATTTGAAAACAAACTTATTCCATTCAATAAGAAAATCTCTTCGCAAAATTTTCTCTCAATATATTACTTTCTTAATTTTATTAATGTTACTTTGTTTATTGAAATACAATAGAATTCTTCAATCTCAAACAATGTAATTTAAATTATATTCTGAGACACTCGAATTATAGATTTAAATTAATATAGTTAAGAATTTTCGAATAAAATATTTGGAATCCTAACTATTTACATTCGATATTCGGAACTTCAGAAAATCAATATCCCTAACATTGATAAAAAATAATAAAGTCTCAAGTACAATTATACTCTTATAAATTGTATTTATGAGATATTTTGATAAAATATGAACTAATCTTGATATAAATAAATGATAAGGTCATTCATCATTGAAACAATTATCGAGAAGAGAATGAAATAGATATTGATAACTGTTAAACTATAGGATTAAATTAAAAAGCTATAGTATGGAATCCAAAAAACTAGGTTTAATCAAGATATATAAAGTAGTTAATACAGTTCTTCCGTTTTTAATGACCAAAAAGAAAAGTATTTGTAAAAAGTGTAGCTAATGTTAACCCTCAATGTTTTCTACATTATCCTTCAGTACTTTCTGGCAACGTGTTTATTTCTGTGTAATCCCTTTGCAATATAAGTCAATCGTCCATCAAAGAAGAGGATGAGTGTTTGGCACAGTTCTGTTACATTGGTTCAAACCACCTGACGTGAATTCTGGAAAATAATATTTGGCAGTAAATCCATTCACTTGAGGCCGTGGTGGCCTGGTTGGTTAGGGCATCGTTCTCGTTTCCAAACGGTCCGAAGATCCGTCTTGTTAGCCGAAGATCCGTCTTGTTCACTAATGGCGACTGGGGCATTTTAAATCCGTCGGGTTGCAATGTCTTCCATGTTCCCATTACAAATTATAACCTCTGGAGGTGGTTGGAGCCATGCTTTTTGGATCTGCACTGGTTTCAATCTCTAAATTGGAAGATTCAGGTGGTGCTGCCATCTTTGAGCTAAACGTCGTACTTCCACCTTCGTATGAGGGTGCTCTATTAAAAATAAAAGGAAGACGCTCCCTCTCTAACTTCATTTGCCTAGTCTCTCTGACGGGCGGGCTTGATGTTGCCAAGTGTCATTAACAACAAATCCATTCACAGCACTATGTCCAAGCAGAGACTTGATGCAGATGTGGAAAATTCTACTTTGAATTAGTAAAACAAACGAAAACAAAGGAGCTCATTAGTCTACTATAGGATTTTCAATTGATGAAAGAGCACGGTTGATCTGCTTTTAAAATGATTAATATTCTCAATCTCGACAGACTGATTTTTAAACCACATGATATACTAATTTGCCTATCTATTGTCATTTTATTAAAACAAGAAGGTTAAACAAGAATGGCAAGAACAAGAATTAATTACCTTAAATTATAAAATTTTGTGAATCGTTGCAGTTACAACCACAACCTTCAAAATATTTATTCTTTTGCGTTTCTAATAATTTTTAATATGGCTTTTCTATTGGGACTGATTTTAGAACCAAATAAAAAACATACTTAAACAAATGCATAATTGGAATTTGAAGAAAAACATGGTTAGCTCATAAAAAAGAAACTTAAAGTGAAGATAATTCAGAAAATAATTAGTAACTAATTATGTTACCTCATTAAATTGTAAATAATTAAAAGGAATTATGAGCAAATGTAATATAAAAGATATGCAGTTAGCAAATTTAACTAGTAGTTAAATGAGAAAAAATTGTCATTCCGAGCTACTAGTAAAGAAAAATATTACAAAATCAAAAAAAATTTTAGAATAGTTAACATTAGTACGTATTTTTTCTTCTGCAAAAAGTAGTTAAGCCAAAAAAGTAGAAAATTTATGCAAAAAAGTATTTCGTATATCTAAAAACCAATAAAAGTTATGCACAACGAATCTTTTAAAAAAGTAATTAATTGAAAATATAATCATCACAATCTTCGCAGACGTAAATTATTCCAAGACAAAAAAATAAACGGAGAAATTTAGATGCAATCTTAAACGAATCATCTTTAAAAAAATTGCTTTATTGCGTTTTAAATTAATGAAAAGTAGAAAACACATAAAACAGAATTAAAAAGGGCTTTTATATCAAATATCTGCGAAGTATAATTTTTATATTCATTTTAAGTAGAAATTTAATAACTTAATGAAAGTAAAAGATAATATTTTTTTATAAAAATGTATGTATGTATCCATAAAAACTTAATTTTATTATTCATTCGCAACTTAATGAAAGCATTTTACATACATATTTTCAAAAAAAGATGTAAACCTACTTTAAATAATTAATGAGAAATATGATAAACCGAAAATTACTTAGAAACATCTTTGTTGTCTGAAAAAATGTACAAATTTAATATTTAATGATTAAAAATATAAAAAGAGAGAGTTATAATCGTATTACTGCATTTTTGTAATATTAAACCAAATTGTCATTGTATTAATATTTTATGCGTACATATAACTTTTTATAAACATTAATTGATTTTAATTAATTAAGTTTAACTGTAAAACAAAACATTAACAATAGATAAACATTTTTAATTTAATTATTTTTGATGATAGGCAGAAACTTTATTTATATTTAATTATTTAACTAAATGTCCTTCTTGCATATTTGTGTTTTTGGGTAACCTCATATTAATTCTCAACCATGAACAACTAATAAATCTGTATTATATTACTGAAGGCATTGATAAATTTTATAATAATTGAACAGATGTACATGATATATGCTTCTATAAAAATCAAAAGCCATCTCAACAACACTGTCTTCACCTATAATTTTCCTCCTTTTACATTCTTACCTGATAAGCATCATTTTTACTGAATTTTAATAACAACCAATATAAGTTCACAAATTAAAAATTTTTGTTTTCTATAAAATTTCCAAATTTTCCATTTTAAGATAAATTACGAATCTTAATATTTATATTCCTATTGTTTTACTTAATTAGTATTATCTGAAATTGTAATAATTTCTCATTTTTCTAAAAGAAATCGGAAAACATTCTGAGAAATATTTTTACAGCCAATCAAATAAAATTATATGACAATGTGTTTCAAAAATTCTCCTACCTATCTCTTTCAATATCTTTCTAGTTATAATGTAAAGAGTTTAATTATTTTTATGGAAAAATATAATCGCAAATGAAAACTTTACACCATCTGTACCTACTTTACATCATCTGTAGCAGGTTGGTACTTTTACTTTGGGTTAGTAAATAATGAAAATACAAAATGTCCCATAAATCCATTAATTATTCATAAGAATTAAAGTAATTATTTATATCTAAATATAATAACTGAAAAGGTTATTCTTGTCAAGTATGTTTTTAATAGACAGATCACTTTGAATTTTAATCAACAGAAGGGGCAACGAAGATCCACCTCCTCATAGTACACCTTGGAAAACTTCGTGGCTGTGATATACAATTTTGGAAGACATTTGTTGGCCTATCCACCAGAATAATGTTCTTCCAAATTCTTTTTTTTTTTTTTTCTAGAACATATGCTCAATGCTGAAAATGTCAGAATGACAAAGTTCGATAAAATTGCAGCAGATAAACAAATAGACCAGTGATATTAGATCACACTGAGATGCCTAGGGTATTATTCATGTTAAATCACTCCGAACAGACACCTACACTTGTGTACTGTATACTGAATGTGATAAAGGTAGTTGGAAGAGAGAAATGAGACATAGTCCAGGGTGCATTCTTATCACTAAGACGTCAGTACGCATAGCCTGACGCATGTGCAAATTTGCGCTGGCAACTTACCAGATCAACATTTTGTAAAAGTTGCAGAAAATTCTTGACTATGATATTACAAAAATTTTTTATTCACCAACTGGCATCTCTACTGGATCTAAATTCATCCTGTCTCTTAAGCAACCAAGCATTGAAACTTACATTTTCAAGAGCATAATCGCCTCTCCTTATAATGATCTGAGACAGAGGTAAGTAGATTTCGAAGTGATATGATTCAGTGTTTATAATCACATTTTTACTTAAGAAATGTGACAATTATCATATACAGGATTGGTGAAAGCTTCAAGATAGGTCAAATAAAAACACAACTGAGTGTTCACAGACTTCGTGTTTAAGCAACATCATAGTTTGCAGAGCCATCGCTTGATTGCAGATCATATTGTTGGCATATGATATCTCAACGATATGTGGATGACGTGTTGTATTCAGTGACACTGTAGATCATTAGTTCAAAACGTTGGCATGGACATGTGATATTTCAACGATATGTGGATGATATGCTCTATTCAATGCAACTTTCTTGTCTTCAGATGATGACTATTTATCAGCAAAATAGCACCAGATCGCACGCAATGTGAATCAGTCAACATGCTTTGCAAGTTAACCGAATACATTTCTGCACATTTAACTCCTCAAGTCTCATACCAATTGAAAATACTAAGAACGGAATTGATAGTTATCCACTTCCTTGCTCAGAAGAGGATTTCCACAGACAGTTGAAAGAGAATGAACAACTACTCGAAAGACTTTTCTAGTCGTAACTTTTTCTTGTCCGTACCAGGTGTTGCTGAATGTATCTTCTCACAAAATATCCCAACAAATTGCTGGGCACTGTTTTATCACCCTTGTTTATAAATGTATCGCGTTGTAATAAAATCACTTATTTTTGCTACGGTCTTTTCTTTTTACAGATTTTCATTACTTTCTATGCATGGGTTTTATACGGTGTGTTTTTATTAATATGTGATGCATTTGTAGAAAGGAAAATTTCTTTCCAAAGCAACTATTAGTGAAATGAAATGTTAAATATTGTAACCAGTGCCTATTAACGCAATGCATAAAAAGGATCTTATAGTTTGTGTGCGAAGTTATCAGTCTTTCTCAAAGTTAATGGTTATAAATCTCTTTCCACTGACATCAAACTGAATCTGAATTAGTAAAATCATTTAGTAATGATTTAATAACTTTTAAATGTATTATGAATTTACATTTTATTCCAAAATCCTTTAAATCTTTTTGATAACCTAAAATGCGAAAAAGGTAAAAGGAGCAGATATACTTTTTGTAAAATGCTTCCTATTATTTACGATAGTTTTATTATATTTTACTTGATGATAGATTTCTTGTTTTTAAAGTCATTTGAAAAAATATGTGCATAACAGCCGAGACACGAAATTGTGCGAAAAACTCGTAAACATAAATGATATTCATAAGGGATAAATTAAGTGTCTTCAAAAATACTTAAAATTGTAAATCTTTACTAAAAAAACAACTTTAAAGTTTTTTTTTTCTATAATAGATTAGCAATAAAAAGAATTCCTTTAAATATTTAGAGGCAGTTTTATTACATAAGGTAGTTAAAAATAATTACTTTTTAAAACCTTTGTGCAAATGCTCCAACAAATTTAAAATTAGTTTTTAATATTTTAAACATTGTCATTTATAATAAAATATAAAGGACCCGAAGACTATACTGATTCTATGTAAGAGAAATAGTATAAATTCTATGCTAGATGGAAATATATTTCATCTTTGCTTTAGAAAATGTTTTTTTTTCGTGATGTTTTTTTTATAAAAAATTTCAAAATTTGTTTAATTTTTATGCATAACTGTATAATTATTATGAATGGTCAAAATTTCTCGAGTTTTATTTCTTTTATTAAAATACTAAATAAGCCTTAAAAATATATTTCAATTAATTTCAAATTTAATCATGTTAAATCAAAATTAAATCAAATTAAATCAACTTTTACTAAATTTCATTAAAAAATGGTAGAAAAAGGAATTTAATGTAAAATAGTAGCGAAAGAAAATAAAATTGTTCATATATTCACAGCCACATAATGATGAGGCTTTAAATTCTTTTACCCTAACTCAACAAGTTAAAAATTTTACATCTCAATACTAAACACTTTTATGTTAAAAAATAGTTATTAAATGGCACAGAAATTTTGAGAAATCAAATTCCAAAAAAAACTATTGTGCTTATTACATATCTATAACATGTCTTATTTTCATATTAAGATATGTTTAGATTGTTCTTCGTTTTAATTTATAATTCGTTGTCTCTAAATTCTTGCTCTTCCTAATTACTCTAAATTACTAAATTTATAATAGAACTTAAAAAGAAAATGTAAATTATTTTCATTTAAGTAAACAGATATATAATTTTAATATAATATTTTTTGTTTGTACAATCATATGATTTGCTCATAATGTGATGAATATTCAAACATACAAGTATGGTTATTTATACCCATATTTGTATGTTTGATTACTCGTAACTCAACTTATTATCCATATTTAGTACTAACTTCACATCTAGTGACAAAAGTAGTTTGAGTTATTCTTAATCCATATGATATGAGGGACATCTTTGAAAGGAAACAAAAAGATATATCCTTTACTTAAAGCTGCCATCTCTTCTTAATTTCAATCTTACCTGCTACGATTTTCCCCATGACGATCTATATTTCCCGTCACTCCATTATGCTGGGAGAATAAGCTGAAAAAGAAATTCCCTAGACCGGATTCCCTACGCTATATAAGAGTTTCTTAGGTAATTGAGAAGGGAAGTGCTTTTCTCCTGGCAAATTTTGTTTCTTTTTCCCTTTCTGAATCTTTCAAGGTCCATTAGTTTCTTAGGAAAACTCATTGCTTTGACTTACGGCCCGTTTCCCTTCAAAAAACGCTCTCTGAAAAGACCTTTCCCATACAGAACTCTCTCCATCTCTTCTTCTACACGAACTGATTTCCCTCTCCTTGGAATGCCATATTACGTATCGTCTTTTGGCAACAGTGTGTGTTCTTCACATTTCAAAGCAGCGACGCGTTCTTGGATGGGCTGTACTTAGATTACTGGAAAGAATAGATGAATGTTAAAAGAAAGGGGAAGAAAAGGCCATAGATTAGTTTCTAACATATTTTATCTTGAACAGTGGAAAAGAGACCACTATTCAAAATAATCTTGAAAATACATAAAATCAATGAATTGGTGTTCTTCAACTTAGACTGAGCGATTAATAGGACAAATTTTTAAAATAAATCAATTTTATACAAATTTAAACATAAAATTTGCTGTTTATATGTATTCTAAAACATTTAATATAATAATTGGTAATTCTTTTCAAATTATTTTTAAATGAAGCATTGTATCTAAAATGAACTTTAATTTTAAATTTGGAATGTATAAAAGTGAGATTTCTTTACCGTTCATTTTATATTCCCTGTTAACATAAATTGCAAGAGAAAAAATCAGTTTTCATAATTTGATGGGAAATGAAAACCAAACTCTTGGAATGAAGTGTCATTATAAATCCCAAATTTGTAAATGTGTTAATAAGATGGATATTATCAACTTATTGAAATTTAAGAAAAAACGTACTTTTAATGCTCTAAAAATGAAACATTCCTAAGACTTTAATACGCCATTCCTAACTTGAATTCCTTAAGCTAGCAGCTACATGTGGTTAGAATTCCTACCTTCAAGTCAACATTTCTTATATTCAACTGCCACTTCAAGTGATGACGTTTGTGTAGTGGTTTAGAATTCACTTCAAGTAGTTAAAAAACAAGTTTTGTTAAAATCCTGTGATATTTTTTATCTCAAAAGAGTTGCAAATGTACATTTAAATCAAGTGAACATAAATGTTGTTAAATTGAGAGATTTAAGTTGTGGCTTAAATAATTGAGAAAAGCTCAATATAAGAATTCATTGTAGTCATAAATATTCCTGTGATTTGTTTTCTGAGTTCAATTTAGCATTGTTGATAAATTACCTCTATGACCTGTGCAAATAAGCGAATGCTCGTGTGCTCAGAATGCACTGATGCTGTCACTTGCTGTTAATTTTTCATGTAACTTTTAAAATTAACAATCTGTAAATGATCTTCCAGACTATTATAGTAAGTTAATCAATGCAGGATTTTACATAAAGGTACGAATAAATTCTTAATCACTAATTCTTCAAACATGGCTAGAGCCAGAAATTAATTTGAATCTGCATTTATTGTCATACATATCAATGTTTTACTGAAATGATTATCCTTAAATGTGGAATAAATGTAGTATAGATAATTTAAAAATTATATTAATAAATATTACAAAATTTTTCTTAAGAATTTTGGCGTTTATTGTTATAAAGAATCAAAATATTGTAAACTTATCATTTAAACTCATTATTATTGAACACATTATCATTAAACACATTTTTCCCTGCCTAACTTCTTGTTTTTTCTAAGCACTTCTTAAAGTTTTTGTTAAGCTCGAAAATAATTATGAATAAAAATTAACTATAACGAAAGAAAAGTTAAAAATAATTTTAGAAACCAATAATTCTAAATTTCCAACCAAATACCTAGATGATAGGAAACCAATAGTCACTAGATTATGATTAAAGACAAAATACTTTTAATTTAAAATAATAATAACAAAAAAGGAAAAATTTGGATAATTAAAGTATGTGACAAATCAGAAACTGCAAGCAATAAAAAAATAGTTTTGAGTAAAGAAAGAAATAATCCAGCTTTTAAATAGAAAGGAATTACTATTTAAATTAAAGAAATGGTGATTTCACTATTCCTAATGCTCTTAATCCTCGAAAATTTTAAAACGCATAAATTTGCATTTAATAGCAGTACACTCAAGCTATATTAAATTTTATATGAGGACATTAATGGAAAAACAACATTTATAGAAAAACCAAATAATCAGATACATTATGGAAGAAAATTCAAGTTCAAAACAAATGCGATATATATTCGTATTTTTAAGGATTTGGTTCGTATTTCAAATAATATAACTCAACCTTCTTTCCAGAAATATGTTTAGACATATTATTTCACGTCAAATAAAAGAATATATTCTTAGTTAAATAAACAACAAGTAAAGTATATATATATATATATATACGTCTATTTTATCATTCCCATTAAAAAGATGTTTACATATTCTAATTTTTGAGATCTTGTAAGGGACAACTTGACAGAGTAAGATTGTTTTAAGGCATTAACTTCCACACCATAATATTGAATTCACATAGATTAATAACAGATTTCCGGTAGAGAGTACTGCAAGGGGAGGCGAATCATAGAAACTCTCAAGCTTTGCTCGCATTCTTATTCGATTTTCAAGAGTCAAGGTTTGAATCTGTAACCTTTTAATCTGAGAAACAGAAATTCTGTGACTAAACTAAAATAAGCAAAAGAAGAGCAGTGCTTAGAAAAGTATATTTATCATTTATAATTAAACTGATAAAGTAATGTTTGAGCCATAGAAAAAAAACCCTCAATTTATTTTATAAAATTAACCCACTTTCTAAAAAAATCTATGTCCTTTGTCCAACCAGGTTGGTTTCTTATAAATTTAAATAAGATAATTCAATTAAATTTCTGTCTTGAATATTAATACAAAAACCTAAAGTAGAACAAAAACTCACGGGTTGTTGAACAGAAACTCCTTGTATTGCTCATAAAGCTACTAGATTTCCTTTATCTAGTTAAGAAGAGTCGCATTACCTCTACTCCAACCCAATGTAGAATTTTTGAATTTTTTTATTAGTTCAGCTCTTAAAAACAATGAAAAGTTGCAAGTAAGTAACATTTGATCGTAATAATACATTAGTAAAAGTATCAATGGAAGCATTAAGTGATTTTTATGATAGGCATTAAGCAGATATTCCAAGAAATTATAAAATAGTTTTCTCCATTTTATGCGTTTCATTCAAAACAATTAAGTTAACTAAAATTGAGAGTAATATTTAAGTATTTTCGAATCCGCTTATAAAGTTTTAACTAAGTTTTACAAAGCATATTCGAGTAATTTTTATCGAGCATGCATTATTTCTTATTTTCTTTCTATGATATTTTTCATATCTTAAATCATTTTAATATATCAATGTTATTAAAAATTTGTATAAATACGATGAAATGTTTGTTCTATTCTTGTTCAGAAAAGAATACGTTGACTTCATTTTCTAAATGTGCATTAATTTTCCCTGAACAGTATGATAAAGTGAATTATAAAGTTGTTGGTATAGAACATAATGCTTTAAATATATTTGAATTTTAATATATTTTGCAGGTCTTCATTCCCTGAAATGAAATTTAAATTTGAAAGCATTGTTATGATAACATTATATTGAATATTTTAATTATAATGGCATATCAAAATTTGTGTACATTTAAACCTTATTTTTTCAACATTTGCGAAAGCAATATGCAACTCTTTTTAAAAAATTTAAATTAAACAAAATAATTGTTGGATGAAAATAACTTTATCATTGAACATCATATTGAATTATCTTTAATCTATTGTGTTTAGAATTTCTTAATTATGTTTACCTTATATCCAGCAAAAACAAATAAAGCCTCTCTTTATTTATTTTTGCTGGATGTCTTACACAAACACATAATCTGCAGAAAACCAGCACTCAGATGATTAAATGAAGTTCTCAGTACAATTCTTTGTCCAATCACATGGAAGTAATAAAATGTAGGTAAACCAATAACCAACTTTAATGTTAAATCACCTGATTGGACAGAGAAAAGGACCTATAGCTGAGCAATTTTATGCCCCTCTTACGTTTCTTCCATTGAAAAAGTGGCAGATAAAAGAAAGAGTTCCTTCCAAGGGAGTTGTTAATGTCTCTCCCATTCCTTTTAAAGAAAACATTATCAGGTGTTCGGAATTGGCCATTTATTACTTTTCCACTTTTACCTTTGCCTTAATGGAGTATTTCTGCTCATGTTAGAACAAGATTTAATTGCAGAATGCGAGGATTATACTAGAAATAAGTCACTTAGATGAAAACCTATTTCTTTTTACAAATATGAGTGGTATTGTGATGAAAGGTGTTTAAGATGTGATGTAATATGGTTCCTTTAAGTTCAGGAAATTAAGTTTAATACTTTAAGAATCCTTCATTTCATGTTCAGAAAAACTTGAAAAAAGTTGTTTGTTTATAAATAGAATTTTTTATTTTCTCAATGTATAGATTATTTATAATTAATACATTAAGATTTATTAACAGTATGAAAATCATATTTTGTTTTTAAGAGTTTAAGTCTTACCAAAAATACCTAAATTTAAAAAAATAAAAATGTGCTAATATCATTTGATTGAAACTATTTTCAATATTTTAAAAATTGGTATTTTTGGCTTCTTAATTTATTTTGCTCTATATTAAAAGAGAGTTTGGTATTTTTATATACATATAAGTTTTATTCTTTCTTTCATAAATATAACTAGAGAACCATTTTGATTCCATCCTTTGTCGACAAAGTTGAATAATTCAACATAATATACCATAGAATAGTCAGTGTTTCACACATGCAATTTCATCGTTGTGTATGTTTTAATATAATTCTCGGAATTAAAACATATTTCTTTTGTGTAAAATGGATAGATTAATCAATTACTTTTGCATTAAGATAATGTTATTTCTTTGCTTTAACATACAAATATTGAATATACTTCTTTAGGATATTTATGTAAATTTTATAAAGAAAATTGATTTCTAATATAAACTACAAATTAATAAAAATAAAACAAATTTCCCAAATTTAATTAATTCTCTTCTAATTATTTATTAATTTTTTTTTATAAATGGGAATTGTATCTATAGGCATAGATTGAAGATTTTACTTATTAATTCTAGTTTTAATTTATTATAACGCCCTCCTTCAAAATGAATATAAAAGTAATTTATAAATACGGCTTTAAACAATAACGCAACATTCGTATGTCTTCTTTTTGTTCTTTATGTTTTTCCCCATTTATATCTGAAAAAATTCATCTTCGCGAATTTATTTTCATTTAGATATTTTTTTAACTTATTTTAATTTAGAATTTTCTGAATTTGTTTTTAAGTTTTTAATTAACGAGTCGTAGCTTTAAATGGAAAATTTGTAGCTAGCTTTAAGGTTAAAATTGCGCTATTTATGTATACAATTTTTAACAATGTTTTCTTAGCTCTTTAACTAAAAAACTATTTACTTATTTGTTCGGAACACTATTTTGCAACAGGAAATGAAATCTAATATGAGATCAACTAAAAATAAATCGAATAACAATTGATTTTTTTTTTTTTTTTTTTTTTTTTTTTTTTTTTACGAAGTTATTAAATATATGAGCTGGGACTTTCTTCCATCACGTTCCAATACAATTTTGAAAAATGGCTTATTAGAAAAAGCGTAAACACATGCACTGCAATGTGCAAAACACAATGATTTATTAAAAATCGGAAAAAATAGTAAATAGCGATATTTAAAAAATACACGGTTGTAATATAGGAAGAAAGAACATTTCATCCTATAATAATTTTTCTCTACTCCCAATAGTTATGCTTAGGTGATAATTTAAAAAAGGGAAAAAGTCTTGTGCCTCCATGATTGAAGCGGGAAGAGTTCCGGAAGGAGAGCGAGGAGGAAATTTTACACAGTTTAAATTAATTATATGGTGACAAAAACAACTTCATCAAGTCAGTGTTATTAAAGTTAAAAATAATTACAAATGCTATGATCAAAATTCGAAATAAGTAACTTTTATTTCAATCAAAATTTACACAATTCTCATTTTTAAAAGCATTTTATTTAAAAAATAAAGTAATTGTAAAATTCAATAAAAATTACCCATCTTTTCTCTCTATTATAATGATTATAGATATCATGCAGAAATTTAAATAATTAAATTCCAATAAATTGTACTGTGATAAAAACATAGAAACATTCCTATTATTCAATATTCCCTTTTTAAAAGAACGTTATTCATAGATAAATTCACACAATTTATTCCATTTTCAAATATTTTATTAACTTAATTCTTAATGTTATATGATTTAATTTCCTATTTCCCTCCGCCAGGAAATGACGACACATTTTTCAAGAAATGGTGGTAATGAGTTTCATCTTTTCGAGTAAAAGAATTTGCAGCCGTTTTTACATCATCATTACTGAAAGTACTCAAGAAAACTTTCCATTTCTGACGTAAGAGGGCAGCTCAAGCATCCACTCCAACTTTACAGAAGCAGCGGAACATCGAATATGCTCCTTGCAAGGCTCAGTATAGCCAAAGGAATAAAAAAAAAAAAAAGCTGAACGAATGCTGACTTTCGGTATTAATTGATCATCGTCGATTGGCAACGCTGACGAGACCAGTGGAGTTTTCATGCAGAAGTACTTTTTCGTGAGTAATTCATATGAATTTAGAGGGAAAAAAAGCATGAGATGGACGCTTCATATTTAAACAAAAGTATTTACGCTTTTGTGATTACATTTTTGGAGAGCTTCACTTGTGCATCGAAATATTTGCTTTGAAATTTTTCCCTCATTTGTTGCCAGAGGACACAAATTGCTAATTAGTGCTGTAAAAGTGTTTTTTGATTTTTAAATTTTTCAATCGGAAAAGGTGAATAATTGTATAAGAGTAATATATCTTTATTCTCCCATTTGTGTGAAAAGAAAATGACATTTGTGAAGTAAGAATAATTCATTTTATACATTCATAACAACATCAGTTAACAACCAAAAAAGTTTTTTTTATCAATAAAGGAAGTTGTATCATAAGTATTACATATCAAAATATTTTTGCCATAGAATATTATAGAAAAAAAATTATTCGGATTAACATAAGTAACACAAATAATTAATAAATTCTCAATTTATTATAACACCCGATTCATCACTTTTTAATTAGTGTCTTTATGAACGTGGTATAGGTGAAAAGTAATTATAATTTTTATATCTGTACTTGTGTGACCATATTGAACTAATATAATGTCATAGAATTATATGTTCACACAAAAAATTGATAAATCTTATCATAATGATAAAAAAATTAATTAAACAAAATTCTTACAGTTTAGTTGCTTCTGCGTTAATAATGTTTCTTTGGGTTATATTAAACAAAATAACATATATTTCAATTTATAATTTATACTCAATCACATACATGGCAAAGAATACTTTGCATTTAAGACATGAAATACGCATTCTATTGAATAATAGCTAAAAATATCCACTTCGCTGCATTCTGCTTGAATCATTTTATATCTGGTTCAATGAATATATAGTTTATAACTGGCTTCATTACATTTATATCTAACGTACCAAGTGCCAACTTTGTTTAGATTAAGAAAAACTATATCTAGATTTCGGGTGTCCCACCTACTTATGAGTTGGAGTAGCAAACAATTAATGCAACGGAAACAGAAGCGGACTATCCGTTAGATATGTTTGCATGCCACAACCAGAAATAAATAAAATGTCAAAAAAATAATAACATAAAAAAATAACACTTCTAGCTGAAGTTTAAATTTAACCGGTAAAAATTTATGTTCAACATTTTTACACGCAAAAGTGTATACATTGCAAAATAATTTAATCAACATCAGTTAATAATTTAATTTCCAATTAATATCAAAATGGTTTTTTGTATCGCTAAATGAAATTTCCCGTAAATTAAAAAAAAATGTTGAGCATAGTGAATAATTCTTGAAAACTGTTTTTAGTTTTATTAAATATTGAAGTTTGCACTTTAATGCATGTCGAGCAGTGACATATTGGAAAAAGGAAGACATTTCGCAAAAGAGCAACGAAACGTAAAACACTTTTTCTAAAAGTAAAAGGAATTCTAAATATTTTTCTCAATATACAGTGTTACTACAAAGATAAGTTATTAGTGGGAGTCACTGTTTAAATAATCAGACAATCTGAACAATCAGAAGGAAAAAACAAAAGAATGTCACCATTCTCGTTTGTAACTGGTTGCCATGAAAGATGAAGCACGTGCAGCCAAGAAAGTATACGCAAAAACATGAAAGAAGTGGGAATTATTTAGACACGTTCATGTGAGGTTATGGAGTAAACTGATTTTTGATAAATGACCTTTGATAAATTTTGGTAAATCACTTAGTAGAATGCCTAACCGTCTAACTCTATAGTAAGGGATTTAAGACTCTACCAAGCAACTGCCTTCAGAGAAGAATTTTCATGGGTAATTAACATTATTTACATGTTGAAAGAGAAAAAACCCCGTGGACAACTCCTGGGCACCCACTCCAACAGACTTGAATTCACAAAATAGAAGGGCAAACAACATCCATCTTCCATTATTCAACAATAGTAGGATCGAACCGGAACCTTTCGTTCTTAAGAACGTTGTCCTATCATGACCATAGTGAACCTTGATGAAGTCAATACTTTTTCCCTTTTTAACAATAGATTAAATTATGGCATATAATTTATAGGGCATATCATGGCACATAAGCATACATGGCATATAATCATGCATTTACTGAAATAAAATTTTCACACTGAATATTAAATACATATAGTTAAAATAAAATATTTCACCATACAAAACTGACATTAATTTGTTCATTTTGTGAAAGCTATATTTTTAAAAATATTGCACGTATATAGGGGAAAGATATCTGGAGAGAACCACAAACTGTTAAGCTTATATACCCACTATAAATGCTCATTATGTGTCTCTTTGGTGGCAACTCACTGGTCTAGATGATAATCGAATATATTCCACATATTTTGTAGCAAACAGTAATGTCCTTTAATTGTCAATCTAGAGAAAAATGATTTGCTTAAACGGCAGATCTTTCCCATATCATCATCTGAAAGCGCATTGTTCAGCTATTTCATAAGAGCTACTGCATTATTCAAGGACGCAAAAACATTCTTTGCTTCCCCTATTTTCAACCGTCACTAACCTCGTACTGTTCACTTGTAAATACCTCTGTAGCCTGGTTAGTTAGAGTGTCGTTTTTATGACGGAAAATAGTGAGTTTGAATCCCGGCTTGTTCACTTGTGGCGGATAAGGTATGATAAATAGATTGTGGTCGCAATATCTTCTGTTTGAAATGATACTCCTAGAGGCAGTAGGTCAAGTATTGGGGGTCTTCTGCTCTTTCTTGCTTTTACTAGTAAAGCTTAATTCTGGGCGAGTTACAGGGAAGTATGCAAATGTAACAGCAACTGTTCAGCAGATCGGAAAGATAAGGGACGGGTTCTGCCACCAGAAATACTTAATACAAATCTGGTAAGTTTGTGTCTTTTCCCCCATATGTATTCGAGTAATACCTTGGAAAATACAGTATTTTAAAACGAATGAATCATTTATTCCAACCCTATATTTTTAATGCAAATAAATTTACTAGTAGTTTTTCAAAATATAATGAATGTCTTCATCGGAAACTGAAGAGAATATTCTTTAAAATAATAAGATGCAAACAATTAAAAAACGTCTAATTTATATTTGATCTGTGAGATTTGATACTGAAGAAAATCAACCTATATTATCAATAATATACGCATGATATTTATCTACCTGTAGAAGTGAATGTTTGTTGCTGTGTCAACGAGAGAAAAGCTTTAATTTTTTTTCTGATGTTTAATTTTTTTCTCTTCATATTGAAGTTTATTAATGGACGCTAATGGGTCTCCCTTAAACAAGAATTTTGAGAAGATAAATTACTAGCAAGTGTGCATTAAACGTTACATGACAAAAATTTATATTTACTTCGTAAATTTAAGAGTGGAAAAAAATGATTATGTAAATATAATACAATATGTTTAAATTAATTTAAAGTTTCCAAATTATTTTTTTCTCTAAAATTAAAATATTCCTAGCAATTACATAGAGAGAAAATAGATTTTTTATTACATTACACCATGAAGAAAAATTATTATATAACTTGTACCGAAATATAAAGAAAGAATATGAATTGCTATTGTCTTGAAATATTAAAACTCCTTATTATACACATAAGAACTAAATTAAAATGCAAATTAGCCACAAGCATTTAGTTAAAATATGTAAATTTACAAGTGTTTTGTGGGAGTGAAAAATTACGCGTCGTGAGCTTAGTAATTTATGAATGAAACAGAAAGTGCATAATACAATTCGTTTAGATTTTTCGTGACTTAATTTTAATTATAATTCCTCTTTCTTTATTTTTAATACCAAAACTATTTTTGCATAGGAAAAAACTGGAAAAAAAGTTAGACAATAGGAAGTCTTCTAACACAAATATGTTTTTATTTATCTATTAAATATTAAAATAGATTTCAATTATATATCATATAAATAAAATTTTTGAAAACCACGATTCTAAAAATTATAAAACTGTTTTGTACATTCACTGGTAAAGGCTTTACGAAAGAAGTTTTTACAGACATATAGCCTTAAAAGTATCAGGAGAAAGAAATCCCCGAAAACTTCCAAGCACTCCCCCTGATAGAAGTATATACAGAAAAAATGTTATACCGTTATTCAACAAGGACAGGTATCGACAACAGCATTATGCACTCCACATACTGTGAACTTATCTTTGATCCTTCCTTCTTAAAGCAGGAAGACCCGGGTTCGATTCGAATCAATAAGAATAATTGGGAAATGAATGCCCAGTTTCTGCTTGTTCTTTTGGTGAAAAGGAAAAGAAAGATTTTTGGTTATATATCTTCCGTACATTTAATGTGGCTTTTTGTATATGAAAAGCTCTTAATTTCACTAAAAAAGTTTTCTTGCGATTTGAACATTCTGTTGTTTCCATTTCTTATTCAATTACCTAATTTGAGAAAGGTTATCAAAGGTTACGAAAACATATTTTGTAAGGAAGTCGAACTGTTAGTGCTATATTATTAATAAGTGCACTTTGTTTAAAAGCAAAAACTTATAATTATTAAGCTTAAAAATAAACAGTTTCAGTAAATTTTCTAGGTGCGGAGTAATATCAAAAAATATATTATCACAGTTATGGCAAAATTATGATATCACATTTATGTCAAACAATTATATTATAAAGGTTGTTTCTGAATTACTTTAAAAATGTTATTCAGAGACAGCATTTTCTTCACTTGTATTGCACTGATTTGCCTATACTGATATCAAAATAAAGAAATTTCTGTGTCCATAGCTACATCAAAATATAATTTTTGGCATAACTTTGGGCAAAGAAAATTTTCATCAGTATTTAGAAAGCGGTCAACACATTTGATAATTTTATTGTGAGCAGTTTCTAGTATGTTACATATAAATATGTTCTTTATATATTTATATAAATTTATTAATATTCACAAAATTTCAGATTAAACAATAGAATTTTAGCCAAACAAGTTAAATTGATTGGTTTATCAATAAGCGATCATCATCTTATACTTAAGCTAATTAAACCCACATTTATAGCAGAATATGAAAGGTTACAAATACCCGACCTTAAAGGAAAATTGAACCCTTGGGCTATTGAACCAAAGGCAGGGGTACTAATATTTAAGCTGTTATTAAGATTAATAATATTATATTACTAATATATATAATATATTACTATATTTAAGAAAAGAAAAAAACTCACACATACCAGAAACCTATCAGAAAAAACATATTACATTTTTTTGAATAATCTGGACAATTAATTAAAATTGTTTTTTCCATCTTTTGATTCAAATTATATATTCATAAACTATATAAGTCCAGTAAAGAATAACAAAAGTATTGGTAATTTCTAAGAAAAATTACTGAAACCAGACTGAATAATTTAATTAAGAAAATTAATACTTACTTTTTTTTAAGCAATTTGCAGAAACTTTTGTTGAACATTTACAACAATTACATACATTTATTAAAATCCTAAGAAAATGTCTCAGGAATTAAACAACTCAAAAATTTAAAATTTTATTTAGTTTTCTTATTGCCTTTAACTATATTTCGCAAACATTCATTTTTAACAAATGGTTAGGATTACTAAAAAAATTTGCAATTAAAATCAACTGTTATTATATTTATTATATATTTTGAAAAATAGACTACACAAAAAACAAACAAATGTATCAAAAATAAGGAAAAACAAGTAATAAAATATTAGAAGATTTTATAGCATTCAATTTATTATTTCAGTATTTTAAACTCTTTTCTGAAGTGATTTATCGATTCAGTTTGTAACAGTAACGGGATTAAAGAAAATTGCTTAGAATATATTTTAGCGCCATCTGTTAATAAGAAATAAAACCACACTTTTATAAGTTTTTTAATTTAAATTTGAATATAATGGATAATGTGACATTATGAACAGTTTCTTAACTAAAACTTTCACTGTAGCCAATCCTTTTTGCTAAAAATTTAATAATAGAAAATGGTATATTTAAAACTATACTGTTAAAAACCGTAATCAAAATTATATAAAGGAATATATTTTTAATAAATTCTTGTAGTTGCCAATAATAATCTTTGCTTAGAACTTAGACTTGCCCAAAATGCAAAAAAGTATAAATAAGTCAAATTCAAATAGTTTACATATATTTCATAAACGATAATATTATATACATAAAAACGTCTTGAGACATTTTAAAATAAAATATATTCCTAATTAAGAGAATTTAATTACTATTATCACAGCATGCAATAAATTTAGAATTAACAAATTTTAAATTTGATAAATATGAAATTAAAAAGCGTAAAAAAATTTAAGTTTATGAAAATTTTATATTCTTCTCATTGAAAAACTGTGTTCATTTTTTCTATGATAAATTTGTTGTATTAAAAATTGTTTATATATTTTAACAGGGAATCTCTCGTATATATCGTCTTTTACTTATCTACAACATCTTATATTAGCAACATTTAATCATAAAAATAAATATAATATCAACATTAGCAAAGTGACGACTTAAAAGCACTGTGAATAATGTTGAAGGAAATGAAGAAAAAACTTAAAGAATTTATAACTACTTTTTGGCTACGAAAAGTAATAATTATTTGCCTAAAATTTAAAATTATATATGCTTAAGGAATTCCATGTATATAGAAATAAAGATTTTTATTAACATTATATATATCCAAACTTTAAATTATGAATGGCATCACTTTACATATAAAGAAGAAATATGATTCCTTTTCAATATTTAGTCTTTAAAAGAGTACTTAAAATGGTGTATACTACATAAAAGTAATTTGTTTTATTATTTAAAGCGTTTTACATAAAAAAAAATTGTTTTATTTTGAATTTTCATTCTTCACATGTAACATTCAATCGAACTTAATCAATTTCTATTATATTACATATCATTCAAATGTTAAATGCTCTATTGTCAATGCTTAATAAAAGTAGAATCTATAAAATAACCATTGATGAATTGTAAGAATACTTTTTAATATAAAGTTTTCTTTATGTTCTCTCCTTAAACTATTCAAAATGGCATCGGAGAAAGAAATGCCTTATTTTTTTCAGAAACTGAAAAGAATTTTATTGTAAAGAATGCATGTCTCATTTGCTTAAAAAGCTTTCATGAAATAAAGAAAACAAGTAAATACATATTATTTTGAATAATTAAGCATTTTATGCTTGAAAGATTTTGAATTATAAAATTTTAAAAAGCTGTCTCTTTGTTCAAACTAATCAGAAGTTAGATGTTCGAAAAATCACGCTTTGCTTTCAAATACACAGGCGAAATATACTTTCTTTGTTAAATTTTAAAGAAGAAAAGTGGAATTCTTCTTCTTCTTCTGAAAATCTTGCCTGTGGAAGAATTTCTGTGTTATTTTGTTCACAAAATATTTTTCCAGATTGCTGTGTTATCTTAGATCTTTGTATTTATTTTCCCTGAATGTTATTTTTTTTTCCTTTTTACTTGAAACAATTTTGGAAAACTAAAATATGCAATAAAGTTATATTGTTCAAAAACTTTAAGAATATTTTTTAATCTTCATTGAAAGTTTTATTAATTATTTATGATGAAGTTTAATAAAATATTTCAAAAATATTAAAAAAAGTATTATTATTTTGATTAAAAAAAAAAGAATAAATTTGTTATTAGAAAACAGTTGCATTACAAAGATTTAAGTAAATCATAAAATTCTATAGATTTTAAAAACACATATTAACAACAATATTGGTTATTTTAAATGTATTAACTAATGAAACTGAGAAAAGAGTGCAAAATGAGAATAAAAGTCTCTATAAATGAAAGTTCTTTACAAGAAAGCATAAATTGTTTTAAATAATGTTAGAAAATAAGTAAATTTATTTTCTTTGTTTAAACAATTGGATTATAAATAACAGAAAATAGTAAATTAAAAATACTTAATATGCTTTACAAATACAAGACAAATTTTTAAACTGCCATGAAAAGCTTATTTCAGCATAAAAAGATAGTTTTGCTTTTTGATTTGGTATTCATGATTCAAATAAAGTAAACATATTTACCAAGAAACTTGATAAAACTATTTTAGATATGCCAAATAATTTTTAAGCGGTTTATTTTTCTTATAATTTTAAGGAAAACATCTGCTTTTATATTAAATTAGTAAATTTTCTGTTTATTTTCATCTGGAGTTTACGTTGAAGTAGTTAGAGTCATTGAATATTATGATTTAAAGAAGTTTTTTAATAGTTAAAAAGGAAAATATTTTTTAATATTTATCGATTGAGTTATAAAATGAGAAAGTTGAAAAGTATTATCTAAAAGTTTATATTATCGCTAGTAGCTTAAAAAATACGAGTATTTTGATGTAATCAAAAATTTCCTAGAAGTTGCGCATAACAAAAAATTAAATACAAATTTACAAAGTGGATTGATATGGATGTTTGAAGGAGAATTTTAGAGCTTAATTCTGAATTTGAAAAGAATAAAATGTTTGTATCTATGTGTGATTAAAAATAAGGCTTATAATATTAAAAAATCGGATATTTCATTGGAAATAATCTTCTAACGCCTCTCTACGTCGGTAAAAATGAAAAAAGCATCTGGTTAACAAAAACAAATATCAAACAATCTTAGGAAAAACAATTTATATATTGCAACTACTGCACAATAAAGAATAAAATTTAATTTATACATTTATATCCCCCAAAAGTTTTTACAGTTTGCTACTGTTTTTACAGTTTGTTAATGATATGGAATGAAAAGAATATTTTCGAGAATAATTTAAATATTAGTAAATGCTATACTAAATTAAGAACTGTCATATCATACAATCAGTTTTATTAAATTAATCATATAGAAAATGGTAGTTGATCCTTCAGTTCATTTGTCACTATTGTGTATTCAATTTTTATGAACACAGTCTACATTTTGAAATGAATTGAGAACCGTTACAAATATCTCTATTTTCAAATGAAAATATTACTATACTTGTAGAGTTTAGTGGGTAATCTGTAAAGATATAACGTGTAGAAGTACAGATTCTTGAATGTATAGTGATGTTACAAGCATTAAGATAGATACAAGCATTATGACCCACGAACCTGTGACTTAAAATTTAAAGCACTTAATCTTAAATTTCCAATTCTAATGATATGTATATAATACTGATTAATTAAAGAATAAGTCTCAATAATTTTTCAAATAATTATTTCCGTCTAATAAAACAATTTCAACAGCTAAGTCTTTTACCCTATCGGATAAACATAAAGACTAAACTGCAAAAAATAATACAATTAATAATTGAACTAAAAACTGATTACATATGTACTCTGAAAGTTATTGTTAAAAGAGAAATAAAATTTGTAAATTTCATTCTTTTCATGAAAATCTTTGAAGCGAATAAATTATTACAAACATTATTTTTGTATACTAAGGACTATTATTCATATGCAATATTACTATGATGGTTTAAATCGATAAAATAAACAAAAAATGAAAATACACCAGTTTTGAGATTTTTTAAATGTTAAATAGAATATGAATGAATTTTCTCGATATTTTATCTCAGATTAGCATCCTTTATTGTTTAATCTGTCAAAACAATAAAACATTTGTTCTAAAAATCATTGTCTTATCTATTTTATTTTTCAACTAAAGTTTTATACAAAGTATTTCCAAATATTATTCGTTTTAATGTTAAATATACAGACTTTCCCTGAAGAGAGCCAAACCTAGAATGATCACATCATGCTAAAGAATGAGAAAAATGTTTCTGAAAATTTAAACATTCTTATCAAAATGTTAGATAACATCAGATCATCTCGATCAAAGTCATAAAATCAAGAAACATTTAAAGTTTAATATATTTAATAGAGTTTTTATTTAGAAAACACTTTAAATTGAGAGCATATGCCCTGTAAAAAAAAAAATAGTAAAATTAAATTTTTATTACGTTCTGCAGATTTATTTTATTACGTAATCTAAATGTTACATTTTCTAGAATTAAAAATATCTAGATTTTATTAACTCATTGGGAATTTGACAAATTCTATTAGTGTAGTTTTAATTCTTATCTTAGTAATAAAAGTTTAAAAAAAATAAAATTTCAGTTATCAAGCTCAAAGAAACCATTAAAATCAATCCCAGAAAAATAATATATGAAAGTTAGGCTTCATAACTTTATTTATTATATTTATTTTTATTTTAAAATTTGGTTAGTTAAAAATAAAGGTAGAAAAGCCTAATATACTTACCGTGTACAAATATAAAGAAATAATTTGTGCAAAAGTTTTAATTTCATTTTGAGCATTATATAGTTTCTAACTTAAATTTGTATTTCCAAAACTTTTAATCGAATGTAAATGTACCCATTTATGCAAATGATTCGGATTCATTACTTTCCTTTGGTGTCACATTAATTTTTAATCTGTGATGAAATGTAGAATCAAATCTTTCCTCTTATCCAACTTAAATAGACACGTTTAAAAGTCTTTGACGAAAATATTTTAAAGTTTTGAGAAATTGTACATTGCAAACAAAATATAATGTTCATAAATTAAATTAATTTGAATTATTTTCATTTGAATAAAATGCTTAATAATAAAATAATCTATCTAATGACTTCAATCTGAATGAAAGATTCTTTAAGAAACGGTATCGAGAATACAAGGCTTCAAGTGTTATTAAACTAATTATACCACGAAATCTCTTCCTCTTTCTCAAGAAAAATTTTAATACTCTCTTATATTTGAAAGTTTGGTCAAGTGTTCCACAATTAAAGTGTATTATTTACATTTTTATCTTTGTTCCAATAAGTAATTCTAAGCAAAAATTTTCTCTTTAACTGTTTCCGGTGAAAACACTTAAGTATAAAATGATTTTCATTTACTAAGAAATTTTCGTAAATGAAAATTATTTTATATTTATGTGTAAAATAAGATCTTGTCACGCTTAGTAAGAATACTAAGCGAGACAAGATCTTTCAACGGCTTTTATGAAACTTTAATCCTTAAGAATGGGAAATTAAATTCTTCTTCATTAACAATTTGTAACACATCATGAAATTTAAGTTTGGGCTTGCAATCTTTGAAAATTCCTTTTAGCTGTTGTTTTTAAAATGCAAGAAATTTAAAGAAAAATAAACAACTTTTCTCTGAAGTTCAAACTTCTTATTATTCTTTTAAAAAATTTGAAATATTGAACAACTTTGCCAGAAATATGCTGTTATTTGAATGTCGTATGTCAATTAAATATGATATTATATCATTCATAAAGAACTTATATGTTAATATAAATATAAATTATTCCTCTTAACATAATAAGGTTTCCTTTAAAATTAACAAAAAAGTTTCTTTAAAACAAAATTTGCCTTTTTTTTAATATTTACAATAAATCATCACTTGTTTTTAGGATTTGCTATTTGGAAATGTTTAAATCATAAACAAATTTTTTTACTCCAATTTTTCACATCTATATCACATAATATCATATATTGAGCGATTTAAACATTTACTAATCAATTTATTTAAAATGGGATTCTTATCTGTAATGCATATAAATATATATAAAGTAATATGTAATAAAAATTCAAAATAACATATTTAAAAGCTTTCCTTCACTGTGTAAAAGCTAAAAGTTCAAAATAACTGTTCTCGAGTTAAATCTTTCTTTTAAAAAATCATAAATTTGAATTAACTTTTATAAAAAGAATATCAAATAAATTCTTTGAATAAATAAAACGAAAAATTATCTATATATAAACATAAATAAATACTAATATACTATTTTGAAATCTATATTTTACTATAGGTGTACTTATAATATTTAGTAGAACAATATAGGATTATTAGGCTATGAAATTTGTCTAAGTATATGCAAAATACAATAAACTATCAAATTTAATTAACACAAAATATAAAATTTGCCTTATACTTCTTCCTGAAACTCCCATTATAAAACATCATACCACAATTTTAGATTGCAAATTTTTATGTAAATATGTACAAAACTTTATATAAAATATTTTCTTATAATCACAATACTTATTTATAAAGTATCACTAGTTTTCAACTTCCTCAAAAAAGATATAAGAATTTGATATATAACTCATATAATTCTACTCTGAAAATAATGTAATGAAATAAAACTAATTTGCTTCATAAAATTGACCAACATTGACTAATGAAACTGCAAACGTCAGTACACGACATAAGTAAACAAAATGTCTATTAGTCGCGAAACTCATAAACTAATAATATTCATAAATCGATTTTTAAAATTATAAAAACAAACATATCTTTAAATACTTTCAATTTAAAAATATTTTCACTCAATTGTAAAATAAAAAAATAATAATTTATAGATTCCTATGCAGGAAAGTTGATCAATTTTTCGTGGAAGTGAGTTTAATATAGTTGCATTATAATGAACATCAGTTAGTAATTTGTTAGTGTAAAAAAATGCTTAGATAAAAATATATTATTTATTAGAGAACTTCTTGCTAAAAATCTTCTCTTTAATCTAAGTCTAGAACTTCTTGCTAAACATCTTGCTAAAAATTGAGTAATATGAAAGTGAAAAAGTTAAGAAATAACTACAGCTTATTTCTTCTCAAGTAAAGAAAATTAGAAACAAAAAAGTGTTGCCTGACCAAAATATTGTTCGTTAATTAGAGACATTGGTTTTTGAGAGAAATATCTACGTTGCTTGTTGAAATAAATAAGATTAAAAACAAGACATTAAAAATAAAGGCAACTTGATAATGTGATGATTTTTACCATCATTGGATTAACTGTAATTCGAAATTCCCTGATGAGAACACTGTTGTAACAGAATTATAAAAATTTCCATCTATCTTTTTTAAAAAATCTAGACAATCGCAAAAACATATTTTTGTGATTGCTTATACTCCAAACTAATATTTTGATTATTATATTGCAATCCAAACATTGAAATATTCATTATACCACATTTTCCGTTTTCTTACAAATAAATTAGAAATTAGATTAGATATTCTCTTGTTACATATCATATGGCCTAAAATGAAAAAAAAATTCATACCTATCAAGAGAATGTAATAAAAGAGTATAATCATGAGATAATGCATTTATATGTCCATAAAGAAGAATTTAATTATTTAAAATTGCTTTTTATGTTATAGCAAAAGAAAAATATAATATTAATGGGAAATATTAACTTTCACATTAATAAAATAACACTAAATAACAACAGAAAAGATTGCATATGTATCTGTAGGTACCCATTCTTTTATAATTATAGTTTCTTTGCAACAACAAGTTATTTTCACGGATTATTTATTCAAAGAACTTGGCTTAGTATTTATTAAGGGTAACAATGGCTTTCCATAACATTGAGCTCAATAATTAAATATTTTATATTGGATATACGGATATTTTTTATTTTTAACTGAAGAGTTATTTACTAAGTGGTTTTCAATCTTGTAACCAATTTAAATTATCATAACGAAATTGACTATAAAAGAAAAAATGTGTTTCTTTGCCAATTAATACATTTTTTCTTAAAGTAAACAATTGAGATTAAATATGATTAATTTAAATTTAAAATAAAAATAAACACATATTGCTTAAAAGAATTGACATAATGCTTTTGATTTATAGACATTAATTTTTAAGAAAGTAAAACTTGTTATCTAGTTTTGGAAAACAAGTTTTTTAAATCTGTTCTACATTTTTTCTACACAAAATTTTTAAGGGCTTAATAATTTCAAAATACCATGTTTTTACATTTAAAAAAAAACATATGTTTATGATGTATAATATTTGATAAATTTGTTGTTTTTAACTTCTTGTACCTGTTTTAAAGCTATATGCCAATAATAGATTCTCCTTAGCTTAAATGAATCACTTATAAAAGTCTTAAACAAATGAACACTTTTTATCATTCAAAATCAGTCTTTTCCAGAAGATATTGATCTAGAAATAGCTGTATCACCGACAATATTATATGATGATCATAAAGAAAGTATTTATTTTATAAAATTGAGATATATATAAAATCTAAATTTTTTGAATTTCAACATTGATTATATTCAACAGTGTTGAAATTAACAATGGTACTTATAATATAGATTAATATTAGAAAAAAGAATTTTAATTTCTTTTTCCTATTTTAAATATTTTAAATTTTATTCTTTTAACATAATTTTCTTGATATTTTTTACTATCTAATATCCAAAATGTTTTTGATTCCATCTACTAACATGAAGACTCTATGTTGACCAATTATGGTAATCGCATAATGTCCTTTAATAACATGTCCTACCTTTATTTTTTATTTATTGGAATTAACTTCTGAATTTTTGTCTAAAGTAATTAAATCATTTTTCTATGCATTTTCTTTTAAATTCTGAGTTTTAAATTTTCAGTTTTTCTCAGTTTTTTCACTCAAGAACTAAATTTCTCACCCATACACAAGTTATCCCTTACATACTACAACTTATTTTGTGTGTAATTTAAATTTTAATCATTTTTCAAATTCTACTCGCTCTAATTTGTTGAAAATTTGAAGTAAGAAAAGTAAAATAAATAGAAAACACTCTACTTCAGCATCAATAATATTAATCAAAATTTAATTAGAGTAGAATTTAAAATCAAAATTGTATAATAAAACATGAATATAAGAATGAAATTCTTTGTGTTTTGCAATTATATTGAAAAAAAGAAAGAAAATTTATAATCAAATTCAAATCTAGTTGCTAGTCTTTTTTATTTAATAAAATTAATTCACAATTCATTTAGATAAAATAAAATTAAATTTGAGAACATTGCAGTTTCTCACATAATTTATTTACAAATAACAATATCAGAATGAATTAGAAAGCTATAGAAGATTTGCAAAAAAATAAAAGATATAGTTCTGAACACTTTAGTTTTTTAGCTTGAACTTTGAATAAAAAGGTATAATAATTTCCTAGATAATTAGAAATTCCAGGGAAAAGTATTAGAAATTAAACTTACGGAGACACACTTACACATAGAAGTACATTGAATTCCCATTAATCTAGTCTTATTCAACTTTCTGAGTAATACATGTTTATTTTGCGTTGATAAACTTGCTATTTATTGTTTATATATTTGATATTGTTGCAAGCTTATACTTCGAAAAATTTCTTACATATAATTTTAATATATTTATCAGCATATATACATATCAAAATTATACAAAATGTACGGTAATGGTGGTTTCATACACACACATACTGTAAATTATCTCTCTCATCTTTAATTTATTAAATAAATTAAAGTGGGACAAAGCCAAAACGGCTAAAAATTATTTTCTGAAAGAAATTGTAAGATAGCTTATATTTAAGTGTCACAATAGGGAAAACCCGGAAAACTCCCAATTATCTAACCTAAAAGACTTGGGTGCATAAAATAGAATAAATGTTAAAAAGAAAGAAAATTTTGTTCAAACAGTTGTTGCCGATAAGATCTTTCACTTTTGAACATCACTTAAAGTAACAATAAAATATTTATAAGGAACTGTAAGCAATTATATCATGAAACACGCATAGTCAAAAAACCAATAATTAGTTTGTTCGGATAATTATTTCGTTTTAAATGAAGATGAAAAAAGTACAGCGAATAAATATCTTATTGAATTGTATATTGTCAATTCTAGTACAATACCTTTTACGATCTTTCTGGTCGTAGCATGATTTCATACTCATAAAATAGTTGGTTTACACTAGCAAAAAACTGATTTAGATGGAAGAAACTAGATGAATTTCCGTAGAACCGAATGTATACAAACAATGGTAATTATAATAAATATATAATTGACCAAAAACAAAACCCTCATAGTTATTTTATTTCTGCTTAATTTACACAGCATAATTTTAACTAACTAAAATAGCAAATTCAATATTGAAAGAAATTTTATTTTTTTGCAATATTGAATTTGCTATTAAAATTAGTTAATTAAAATAAGTTAATTATTTAATTAAAATAAGTTAATTATCAAATTAAGCAGAAACAATTGAAATAGTTAAATTTCAGTTATATCTAATGTTCCTTTAACCAACTCCATTTCATAATAAATCGTGGTCCAATAAAAAATAATTAAAAAGTTTATGTGCAATATTTTTAACCAGAAGATTATAATAGTTTCTCTTTATACTGATCCGAGAATTTTATATTATATAAATATAAATTCCTTCATTTTAATTTTATTATCATCTTTATTTATTCCGCATCTTTCTCAAAATATGTGATTCAACCTTTTTATTTTTAATTAACGAAAAGCATAAAGAGTTTTAATTTTTATTGTATTTATTTTGATCGTTAGGTGCTCGAATCACAATAAAAGATTCGAAAGTCAATAAATTTTCTTGCTGAATGAAATAAAAATTCACAATATTATGACAAAATTTCACACAAGTGCTGAAGTTATTGATATTTGGATTCCTCTAAGACAATGATCATCATTACAGATCTATCATAAACTATATTACATAAATGACTCTAAATTAGAAATACCCAGAGTCAGTAATATCTATACAATTGTTACGAATATGAACTGTTAATGATTGATAAGTAATATGCCACTGGATAAAGAATTTGATCCTTTCTAATTTCAATAAAAATATCCAAAGATTCTTTTATGAACCTGATAAAGTAATAATTTATCACCTTACAGTTAAATAGTCAACATGAGGCAATTTTTTTTACCGCTACAACATTTCAAAAGTTTGCATCATATCATAGTATTAATTAGCTTTCATAAAATATATGTTAAATCCATTTGTAACTTACTTTTTAAAATAAAAATGAACTAAAAATAAAAATTGATGAAAATCACCATCAAGATTTCAATTTAGTTGACTACATGAAATATGCGAGATGATCAGCAACTATGATTTAGCAGAAATGCAAATTTTAAACACTGATGACGGGAAGGTGTCACATCAGGAAGATAAAACAATTCTCAGTCATCGGTATATCATGAGACCATTATAATTTAACAATTATTTAATAAATTTAAAATATTAGTATTTTTTTGTGTCAAGGAACTCTTGAACAAGAGGTTCGGGTAACAAAAAATATAATAAACTAGACAGCCAAAACAAAAATGGTCCCATGTCTATTCTCTTAACATTCTAATTTGGACATTCTGTATTTTGAAGTATATTCAAAATTTTTCTAAGAAAAAGACAATTTCTTGATATACTATGTACGGAGTATTTTTCCTGTTCAGATATTATTGATCCTCATAATAATCTTTATATACATCATTCTTTGCCATTTTGTAAACGGTATTTTATAATTTCTGTCGTTTTTAAGTGGCACTATATTTTTGCTTATGATTAAACAATCTATAATATACTCTTTAATGCTTAATTTTTCCATATGTTCAATTAAAGAAAAAACAAGCAAATTGATTTGCAAAACTATACAAAAATATTATTTCATTTTTTAAAAAAGAACTTAATAAAAATTATCATGAAGTTGCTGATATTATATGATATGTAATCTTAGAAATTTCCTAGAGTGAAGTTCAGTTAGAAAACAATATTAAGTTCTTTCCAAAAACTCATATTATATTTGTGTTTAATTAAGTACTTCATAAATATTGTTTTTTCTTTTAGTCATTATAAATGCTCTTCTACTTCTAATAATTAAATAAATTATTTAGCCACTAATTTTTGCTAATTTCATCGTTCCAATGCTTCTAAGTGATTTGAACTCAAAATTTTACTTTTTTTAATGAAATAAATCCTTAATTTTAATTAATTCTTCAATGCTTAAATAATCGCTGATTAATATATAAACAAATATCAAAATGAGTAGATTATGTAAAATCTGGAAAAATAATAATTCTTGAAATGTCAGATGCCAAAAGATATGAACCTGACACTTCACAAAGGAATACTTTTGAAATATGATAATGTAATTTATTATATAGTAACACAAAGTAAAACAGGATTATAAAATTAATATTAAGTGTCAAAAACAATATTATAAAATCTTTATGTATTGAGCAAAAAAACAAAATTTGAGAAATGAGTGTATGTGAATCATAAATCGACATTTTCTTTTCAAATAAATAGCAAATACTTAGTTTACACTTTAAGAGTGACGCTATCTAAATATAAATAAATGTATCAACTTTAGTCACTCAAGTATTCTTTTCATCTCACAATTTAAATAAATCACTTTCCAAAAATTTTTATCTCGATTCTCTGGAATAAGGATTCGGAAAGAAACACCAAATGTACTTGAGTGAAAGAAGAGGAATAATTTCCTATCCACAAACAATACACTCTGTTATTAAGGTTTTGATGTTATCAGCATAGTTTTTTCTTGCTTTAGAAGGATAGTATTAATTACGCATTTAGGGTTAGAAAATCAATAATATTTGTAATTGATTTCTTCGCTGAATAATTAACTTCTCCCGATAACAATCTGTTCCTCCAACTCAAATAGAAATATTTTGTTTGCATCTTTGAAAAGTTTTCTTATTGTTTTTTTTTTATTATATTTTTGTGAGAAAATAAAATAGAAAATTTAATTATTTAAATAGTTAGTATCACTTTATATATTTAAAATTTCTTTATTAAATACTTTCTCTTGTGAATGATTATGACACAAATATGTTGGGAAAGTAATAAAAAAATAACATTCTAAAATATTTTCATATAATTCATACATTTAATTTTTTTATCTGAAGTCATCAAACTTTTCTATAAACATTAACATATTACTTTATCAAAATTGTCCCACCAAGAAAATAATCAATTAAGTACTAAACTCATACAATATAATAGATATTTATAAGTTAACTAATAGTTTAAGCTACACAATAAATTTTTATTCACAAAAACATAACTGAAAATCATAAAACTAGAATACTATTGGTTGGCAAATTATTTCGGTATCATATTTAACGCACTTCATAGTATGACTATTTTTACATACCAAAATTCTTTGATAATAATAATATGTCTGATATATATAGTCAATTATATTTATCATAAATTAGTAAAATTTTCTATGAATTATCTAAAGGCCAGTAACCAAACAGTTTCTCAATAATTCATGAAAAATATTTTTTTGTGGATGAGCACATCTGCAGCGTTTGAGGACAATATTGTTTCATACATGAAGTCAGTTAGCACAAATAGCAATTAGTTGTTTATTAATTAGCATAAATAAAGGCCAAAGAATGATAAGCCTAATGGCCATATAACTGATAAGACTAATGAAATTCTATTAGAGATAAGTCATAGTCAGTTATCGTCATACAAAACCAGTTATTTACTGGTTAGGAGAACAAAAGAGGACAAAGCCTTTTACTCAACAGCAAGCTATGTTATTATATCTGGTTTGGAAACCATATGACAAAAATGAATGCAAGTTATCAACTTTCCTCCTTTTTGGTGCATCCACAAGTAGATTTGTTTGGGCAAAGTTAGAATTAATCTATGAATGATGTGATATCGTTTGTATGCTTTTTTTTCGTTTATCTTTCAAACGAAGCCACAGCTATCTCAAATACTACAGTGATCATTTTGATGAAAAATCATGACCCTGATATGGTACTGATGATTTGATAAATTGTGAACAATTTTTCAATAAGACAAAATTTTACTTCGGCTTTCATGACATGTCTGAATGATTTCACAAGTCTGAAAGAGAAAAACATAACTTTTCTCTTAAACACTAGTAGTTGTAGACGCTGATATCTTGTACAAAACTCAGTATGGCCCTTGTGGAACCATACTAACACATGTCTAACTGAAACTGGATGGTATGTGCACTAACTTTCGCTAAAGTAATTAGTGAATTCAATTATAACTTCGAGCGTGGAGATTTATAGTGGTTCGGTTTCCACTTATCATTACATCACATTACAGACTCCTGTTTAATGGGCCTTCAATGCTATAAACAGGAACCTGTAATTGTAAGTGTAAAAATAACAAGAGAGTGACACAGAAATCTAACCAAACTTGATAGTTATATATTTCATATTTTATTTTAAAAACTTGATTTTTGTGCTCTACATTCATTTTCATACTTCATACATTTTTGAGAGATTGCTGAATTCAATAAATTTCAATCAATAAATTTTTTGTATCCTAAAAAACAATATACAGAACAAAATATTGTTTCTGATATGGGAATGCATTTTCACATATTATAATTAAAACATTTCTTCAATATATATGTATCATCATCACCAATATATATTATGTTTATAAACATATCATATATTGGTTTATGAACAAAACATCAGCTCAATTCATATTTATATAAAGCAGATAGAAGCTGTTTCTGTAATTACGGTTAAAACATCTGTTTAGTTATTAATTAAACTTTTGCTATTAAACATTTATTATTTTTAATTTCACTTTTTCAAATTAAGATTTTCCTATTAAAAAGTATGTTGTTAACTAATTTTTAGGATATAGATTATGCTCACGTAGGGAGCAAAATAGAAAATTATTATCATAAATAAGGCATACTTGAGTAATTTACAATAACAACAATATAATAATTTAAATACATATCACAATAAATTTTATAAATAATTTACATAGTTGTAACAAATATTACCATTAGTGAAGAAACGGCGTATAAATTATATATCTACATGCATCATAACTTAGAAATAAATTATTGCATTAAAACAGTTTAAACTAAAACTTAAATGCAGCATTAAGTTTGCTTCTGTATGAGATATAAAGTTTTTGTAATCCTTTATTTTGTTTAATTTTAATATGAATTGGATATTTTAAAAAGCTTTAAAGTTTCATAAATCATGTAAAATCTAATAATTCACTCAAGTCAAATTTTCTCTTTCAATACAATATGATATAAATCTAATTTAAAAAATAAACAATTAATCATTACAAAATGATACTTGGCAATAATATAATTAAATAACTATTTAGCTTTACAATCATGCTTGTAAAACAAAATTTTATCAGATTATTCCAGAACAAAAGAAGATTATTGGAAAAAATGATTGAATAAAATTGCTTGCATGCAAGAAATGTAAAAGAAAGAAAGTTACTAATAAAGTGTTATAAAATGAAAGTACAAAGAGAATATCTAATAAAACTATGCCAGGAAAGTGCAAAATTAAAAATGCGCCTTTAATAAAGTTTTATTTTTCATTTTTCCCAACGAAAGTAAAATGACTAGGTCTAAGAATTTTTAATAAAGCAACTCAATCAAAGGGCATCTATTTCATCGCCTTTATCCCAAAGACATTAATTATTTTTTTCCTATAATATATATATATATATATATATATATATATATATATATAAAGGAAAAGAATTTCATTTAGATTATAATGAAATACATCAAACAGATAACATGCATATAAATTTACAAAACTTAGATTGTGTTCTTATTTTCTTAGAAATTTAAATATAATTAAAGAAAAAAATTACAATTATAGTTAAAGAAAAAGTATATATTTCCCATTTTCAATAATATATATTTTATCGAGCTATGATTTATTTTTCATTTTGTATAAAAAATCTAATATAAAGTATAAGTAATAATATATAAAATTATTAACATACCATTATAAACATCAATTAAATGAAATTGTACATTATTTACTTTTTTGGGGGCGATAACATTTCTTCTGTAAAACTTAGCTTAAATTAATTTAAATTCCTTTTAAACAAATTCAGTATCAATAAATTAAATAGATTACTCCAAATATTTTTACAGATAGCAGACATTTGTAATGTGTGGTATTGCGCAGGTAAAAATTTTGCTTTAAATATTATAAAATAAATAT
>JAPDSC010109626.1:1747-11995 GCA_026290005.1 Latrodectus geometricus
AAAATGAATGAGTAATGCAACTTCTGTGATTATTTTTATTATAAAAAAGTTGAAATTTTGAAAAATTAGAAGAAAAACTTTGGCCATATTGACATTGTGCTTTGAATTTTGCAAAATTTTCGTGTACAAAAACTGTCATTATTTTAACAAAAATCAATTATATAAATATTTTGATGGGTCCATTTATTACATGAAATACATTTTTAACTGATCAAGGTGATAAATTTATTATAAAAACCCTTTTTTAAGAAGGTAGGATCCCCTTTTGCTTGCCCTATATTGATTTATAAATTCCCCTATATTGATTTATAAATTCTTCCTCATCAAAGGAAAATTTGATTAAGTTAATGGAAGACATTAATAAATATTGAAATACTACGAAAAATGTGCAAAGAACAAAGGGGAGACAAAACATGTAAACGAAATTCGCGTTGTCGCCGGAACCCTGTCAGATATAGCTAACTTTTGTAGCAGAACAGAAGATTCTCATTTTTTGGGTACTTCCCTACATGCTTCTGCCAACTTTTAAATTTAAATCCTTTCCTCCTTTCGGAGTTCTATTATATAATATTTTATCATCACTCTAGTGATTTAAATTAGGTATTTCGTTTCTCACCTGAGAAAATGTTATTGTGTTTTTCAGTAGAAAGCGCTAGATTCATTTCTTAAAGGAATATCTTTCTTATTTGAAAGGTAATAATTTTCTGTGACTTCTTTAAAGGAATTTCTGTTATGCCGAAAAGAAGCTGCAAGATATAAAGATTACATGAAGTAAAATTTTAAAATTGCAGGTATTTTTCATTTAAATTGATTTGCCTCATTTTTATTGCTAAATTCATTCATTAAAGTGTTTATATATAATTTTTAATGCTTCATTTAAAATACGTCAACATTGCAAGGAAAAAAAATGAATTATTAAATTAAATCAAAATAATAATGGGCAAACACTTATTAATTGTCTTATTCGATTTGTGTTTGACATATTCAATGAACTACGCAATCAGAAAAAAGGAACATACTTAAATAAAAGTCCAATGTTTTTTAGCTTTGATCTGTTAATTTCTGAAATACTAATATTTTTACGAATAGTGAACAAATGGATTTTATTTTTTTAAATGAACATGAATACAAGTGTAAAAGCAGCAGCAAATTGTAGTAAAATAAGATTGATTTCAATCATTAATCTCATGTGTATTTAAGTAAATTATTAGCGTGAATTAAGCTTGTCGCTTCAAAATTTTGCTCCCAAAATAATTTCGTAGTACATATTTTTTATAATGTGTTTGCTAATTATGATAATAGGAACTTAAATATTTATTCATTTATTACAATTTATTTCTCTACAACTTTCTTTACTCCTGTTTAATAATCTGTAAACAGTTTAAGAGTTGTATTTAATTATTTTAATAATTATATATTCAGAAACATTGTAAATTTTGCACCAAGCAGGGAGCATGCGATTGAAATGAAGTTTAATAAATACAATGATTCAGATGTGAGATTCATTTGATCCCAAAATCAAGAGAATTAAATAAAAACAGCATGTATAATTAGAAAAATACTCTGTAACTTCAATAGCGCGTTGGACCGCCTCCTACTATAATACATGCTGCCACATGGTCCGGCATCGAGTTAGTTAGAAGTCTGATGTTGTCCCTGAGACAGATGTTCCAATAAATCTTGATCAGTCACATTCAAATCATGTACAGAGTGACATGGTGGCATCTGGAGTTTCAGCTGGCTAAAAAAAATGCATTTTAGGTACAAATCCGGGGAGCCATGAAATGGCCATGGAAAAGTGAGAACATGACGTAGGCAGTCTGGAGCAACTCGAACGGAGGAACATGATCTTGTTGTAAAACTGCCCCTGGAAGTCCCTTTAGGAAATGCTCTACGTGAGATAGAAGAATGCCATCATATAAAGATGGCCCGTTAAGGTTCCACAACAAGAGTGGACCGGCTATCGTAGGCTTTCCAAATTATTACACCTGCCGTGCGGGCAGTATGCCGTGGGACAGTATTGTTGAAAATCTATCATTCATCAGAGCACCTCCATACCCGTACACGGTTAACATCTATTCTCAAAACGATTCGGAATTTATCACTAAACACCTCGTTTTGCCAATCTGTACATTCCATGTCACTAGGGCTTGGCATAACTGTAGGCGAAGTCGCCGATGTTGCGGTGTTAAAGGCAATAAATAAAACGAGAGCTTGGATAGCAGATTCGCTTCCGCAAAGCATCTAGAAATGGATTGTGAACTAGCACCCCTACATCTGCGTGTATTGTGGAATAAGTCACTACTTGATCCAAGACACAGCATGGCTCACGATCCTTCGTTGCTCTCGTCTCGTCGTTTTTTTGGTACAGTACATCTCGTGCTCACTGCTGTCAACATGTTCTACCGACCCAATCTAAACGCTCGAGCCGTTGACCAACACGGCGTGTCAACTAGCCTGCGGCATTCAATTCGATGATGACTCTCTCAAATTAGCTTAACTGAGCGAAATGTCTTCTTACACATCTCCCTGGCATTCTTCGATTAAAAAAGTTCTCCTAGAAACAGTATGTGATTGTTACGTTTCTGAATTTTCCACTCTGCTCCGATTTATTTCAGGTGCAATTCTGATTGCACTGTCACTGCCGAGTGTATGGTAATTGGCACAAAATTTGTATCGTTTGCATGTCGGATCTCATTGTACGAACTTTCGCTTTTGTACCATTTTCTTTTTGGTGTGCTATTTTAAATGTTTCTGAGAGTATAAGATTATATTAAGATTACTATTCATTTTATGTGCCAATAATCAGGATTGTTTTAAATATAAATTGATGAATAAATGAGAATTGATTACTTTAAGGTTTTAGTCATTAAATAGTAACAGAATATGTTAGATTTTTAATGATTATTCTGTGAATTATGAAAAACGTTACATTGTGCATAGTTAAATATTGCAGAAAGAAATCCAAAATATTGAAATCTACTTTTTTGAAGCTGAATTTTTGATACCATAAAAAACCTGCTTTTGTATCGGAGCTTCAAAATTAAAATGAATATAAACTGAAACCATAGTTAAATAAAATAAAAACAAACTCCAAAGGCAATTTTCACATAAAACTTACTTGAAATAAAATATATCTTGGGTTTTGATTACACAGTGAACTACATTACTGGCCATTAAAATTGCTACACCAATAAGGCGACATGCTACAGACGTGAAATTTATACGAAACGAAGAAGGTGCTGTGATATGCAAATGATTAGCTTTTCAGCGCATTCAGACAAAGCAGACACCAGTAGCGACACCTACATTGTGTTTAAAGGAGGAAATTGTTCAGCCGGTTCCTCATACACAAATTGCATTTGAACGTTGTTGCCTGGTGAAAAGTTGTTGTGATGTCTCGTGTAAGAAAGAGAAATGCGTACCAGCACGTTTCTGACTTTGATAAAGGTTGAATTGTAGCGTACCGGGATTGCGGTTTATCTTATCGCAGTATTGCTGCTTGCGTCGGTCGAGATCCAATGACTGTTAACAGAATATGGAATCGATGGGTTCAGGACGGTAATGCGGAACGCCATGCGGGATCTCAACGGCCACCTATCACTAGCAGCCGAGAAGACAGGCATATTATCCGCATGGCCATAATGGATCGTGCAACCACGTCACAAGCCGTAAGTCAAGAAACGGGGTCGTTTGGAAGACAACAAGTGTCTGCACGATCAGTTCGACGACGTTTGCAGCAGCATGGACTCTCAGCTTGGAGACCATGGCTGCGGCTTCCCTTGACGCTGCGTCATAGACAAGAGCGCCTTCAATGGTGTGATCAACGATGAACCTGGGCGCACAAATGGCGAGACGTCATCTTTTCAGATGAATCCAGGTTCTGTGTACAGCATCATGATGATTGCATCCGTGTTTGGCGGCATCGTGGTAAACACACACTGGCAGCGTGCATTCGTCATCGTCATACTGGCCCATCACCTGGTGTGATGGTATGGGGGGCCTTTGAATACACGTCTCGGTCACCTCTTGTTCGCATTGATGGTGCTTTGAACAGTGCACGTTACATTTCTGGTGTGTTACGACGCGTGGCTCTACCCTTTATTCGAGCCCTGCGAAACCCTACATTTCAGCAGGATATTGCCCGACCGCATGTTGCCGGTATTGTACGGACATTTCTTGATACGGAACATGTTCGGCTGTGGCCCTGGCCAGCACGTTCTCCAGATTTTTCGCCAATAGAAAACGTCCGGTCAATGGTTACCGAGCGACTGGCTCGTCACCAAACGCCAGTCACTACGGTTGATGAACTGTAGCATCGTGTTGAAGCTGCATGGGCATCTGTACCTGTACATGCAATCCAATCTCTGTTTGACTCAATGCCCAAACGTATAACTGCTGTTATTATTGCCAGAGGTGGTTGTTCAGGATCTATCCAGCCAAATATTTTGAAAATTTAATCACTTGTTATTTCTAGTATAATATATTTGTCCAATAAATATCATTTTGTTATCTGCATTTCTTCCTGGTGTAGCAATTTTAATGGCCAGTAGTGTATATCATTAGCAGCTTGTAACTTTTTCTGTCAAAATATTTAACGTTATTATGTGGTTGACTTTACGTTACTCATAATAAAGTTGTTATACGTTTACGTGTTACTTCTAACACGATTAAATTATTTGACTCATAAATACAGCATATGTATTAAGTAGAATAAATTTAAAATAGACACCAAGCTCAATCACTTCATGCAAATTACATTTGTTAATGGAATAAAAATAGTGTAATTTACTTAATTGATGTAAAATATATAATCAATGTATATAAGAATATAAAGCAATCAATATAGTATAGTACACAAATCAAATCATATTGTATAGAATAGAATTATAAATAAAATTATATAATCAATATGTAAAAAGTAACATATAATAAATACAAAATAAAAGAAAGCGATTTTATTTTGAAAAATAAAGAACTCATATTCAGCTCCTGAGCAGCATATATTGCAGCCTTTTTAAATAATCTACTCAGTGATATTCACACAAATGAAGAAGATGAGCATTTTAAAATTTTCAATAAAATTTTTCGATTAAAAATGACAGCATATTTTTTAAACAATCCATATCCATTATTATGTTGAAATCACTTCAGGTACGAAACATTGTTTATTAGCATGCATTATACTTTTTTTAATGTAAATAAATATTTACTATGAGAATGATCAAATAGTACTAGTAGAGAAATCAAACAGTAATTTTGTAAATAAATTCTAAATTATAAATGCCAAAATATTTAATATTCTTAAAAATACATTTTAATCAACAAAATCTAATGAAATGATATGCAATGACTACAAAGATGACATCCAAATAGAAATTCAATATCAAAATCAATTTAAAAAAATCGATAACAGATTTTTTGAGTTATACAAACGAAACGATATTAATTTTATTAAAACATTTTTGTCCCTTATTTGAACTGAAATGAATGAATAAAAATAAAATATTTCATGAATGTAATAAAAACAAAAATGTATGCGAGAAAAAAGCATGCTGAAACTATATTGCTAAAACTACCATTCCATTAAATCTTGATGGAATCCTTTTTATCATCAATTTTAGGTTAGAATTTTACGCATGATAAATTAGTATTTTTTCATACAGTTATAGTATTCAATTAAAAGGAATGTACTGAAATAAGTAAATATTTTTTGAATATCTTAATCTTTTCAGCATAAAATAAAAGACCAATCATGATGTAAAAGAAAGTGACAATCGTATGTATGCATGTCTGTTATTAGTTTCAAACAATCTAATATGTGTATGTGTGAAAAAGAATTCAAATATTTTATTTTTTAATTTATAGGTGCTTTTCTTGTCTTGACAAATTATAGTGAAGAGGCAGCAAATTATAGACATTTAAAGTTGGATGTTAAAAATGTAAATAAATCAAATATGTTATCTAAATTTCAAAAATATAAGCATTTTGTATAAAAAAATTTAAGAATAAACTGTTCTATTGCCTAGTTAATATTTTCAAGTAGAATGCTTGTACACTTGGAAACTATTTTTCTAAATGAATATTGAATTTTTCACAAATAATGCATGAGTTTGTCCTTTTTATAATATTTTTTAATATTTGACAGCGAGATGTGTGGAATAAAGTTAATATATTCAGAATCAATTAATAGTTAACATCTAACTAAATATTTTTAACAAAACTTAATACAATTTTTGATATTTTATTGTTAGGAATAGAGCAATTTATTATAAGACTGAAATACTAACAAATTAAGAATTTTTTTTCCTTCATGAAAGCCATACGTAGAAAAATGATTTTAAGTGTATAATTCACATCTTAGTTTCTTGCAGAAAGAAAAATTTAATTGGAATTTACATAATAGAAAAATATCATTTATTGAGTGAACTAAAAAGTGTAAATTATAAAAATGTTATTATATATTTATGCACAAAAATTGACAGTTTGCATCAATGAGTGTTAAGTAATGTAGAAATAATTTCCTTTTAATATTAAACAAATTACTGCATTGCTAATTTGATTGTTTTAAACATGACATACACAATATATGCTAAATAGCTCATGCATACCCAATACGTAGGTTTTAAATATTTACTTTACTTCTCTTTCTTTTCTGCGTGTTAATTTCAACTTAATCTGTTTTTCCTCATATAACAGTAATTTTTAAATTTTGCTGAAAAGATAAACAAATTTGAGTACTAATCGATTAAGCACTCGTAATCAATCATCGAAGCGATTGCTAAGCAGTTTCCACCAGAAATAAACTTTGAAGTTTAAATAAGTCTTGTCATTATTTAGTTTATAATATTATTTAGTTTATATTATTTATATTGTTAATTATTAAGTTTATAATATTTAAATAAGATGTTTGTAATATTTTTTAGTTTTTTCGTCAAATTTTATATTTTTATCGAAGGCAGTTGCGGTGCGCTTTGGTATATAGGATTTTCCACGAAAAAATTTATTTTTATAATAATATAAACAACTGGAGTATCTTAAGTATAGCATTGTACAATATTAAAATCTAGAAATTTCAATATACTTCCGATAAATCCACAGAAATTACTAAAAAATAAGAATTTATGTTTGAGGTCAATGCGGTATGAACCCAACACCCGGAACCAAGATCATACATGATCGGTCAGCCTCTCGTTTCAGAAATATCATTAAACTACAAGCGTGACATTTAGTTTTTACGTTTACAAAATACAAAAGATTTCATGCATTGCAAAAAAAAAATGTTTCTTATGGCTGAAAATTATATGAATATGTCCAAAGCCATGCAAATGTGGATGTTATTTCCCATATAAGGTCTAACAAAATTTAATAGGTTTTTCTACAAACTTTTTATTTTTGTAATAAAATGAAAATATAGAACATATTAAGAATTACTTAGTGTACTAAATAAAACTAAAAATTAAAGTATATTGTATAAATTTTATGTTTTATCGTTAAATTCTTATATTTTTATCGAAGGCCGGTGCGGTGTCATTTGGTACTAAATATGTAGGATATTCAAAAGAAAAAATTTATTTTTATAATAATATAAACAACTGGAGTATCTTAAGTATAGCATTTTACAATATTAAATTCTAGAAATTTTAATATACTTACGATAAATCCACAGATATTTCTAAACATAAGAATTTCTGTTTGAGGTCAATTTATTAACGGAACGCCCTGAATCTAGACCATACATGATCAGGCAGCCTCTCGTTTCCAAAATATTATTAAACTACAAGCGCGACAGTTACTTTTTACGTTTGCAAAATACAAGAGATTTCATGCATTGCAAAAATAAATGTTTTCTTGGCTGAAAATTATATGAATATTTCCAAAGCCATGCAAATATGGATGTTATTTCCCATATAAGGTCTAACAAAATATAATAGGTTTTTCTACAAACTTTTTATTTTTGTAATAAAATGAAAATGTAGAACATATTAATAATTACGTGTTGTACTAAATGAAACTAAAAATTTAAGTATATTTCATAAATTTTATGTTTTATCGTCAAATTCTTATATTTTTATCGAAGGCAAGTGCGGTGTAATTTGGTACTAAACATGTAGGATTTTCCAAGAAAAAATTTATTTTTATGATAATATAAAAAACTGGAATATCTTAATAATAGCATTTTACAATACTAAAACCTAGAAATTTTAATATACTTACGATAAATCCACAGATATTTCTAAACATAAGAATTTCTGTTTGATGTCAATGCGGTATGAACGCAATGCCCTGAACCAAGTTCATACATAATCAGGCAGCCTCTCGTTTCAGAAATGTCATTAAAGTACAAGCGTGACAGTTAGTTTTTACGTTTGCGAAATACAAGAGATTTCATGCATTTCAAAAATAAATGTTTCCTATGGCTGAAAATTATATGAATATGTCCAAAGCCATGCAAATGTGGAAGTTATTTCCCATATAAGGTCTAAAGAAGTTTAATAGGTTTTTCTACAAATTTTTTTATTTTTCTAATAAAATGAAAATATAGAACATATTAAGAATTACTTGCTGTACTAAATGAAACTAAAAATTTAAGTAAATTTTATGTTTTATCGTCAAATTCTTATATTTTTTATCGGCGGCCGGTGCGGTGTCATTTGGTACTAAATATGTAGGATATTCAAAAGAAAAAATTTATTTTTATAATAATATAAACAACTGGAGTATCTTAAGTATAGCATTTTACAATATTAAATTCTAGAAATTTTAATATACTTACGATAAATCCACAGATATTTCTAAACATAAGAATTTCTGTTTGAGGTCAATTTATTAACGGAACGCCCTGAATCTAGACCATACATGATCAGGCAGCCTCTCGTTTCCAAAATATTATTAAACTACAAGCGCGACAGTTACTTTTTACGTTTGCAAAATACAAGAGATTTCATGCATTGCAAAAATAAATGTTTCCTTGGCTGAAAATTATATGAATATTTCCAAAGCCATGCAAATATGGATGTTATTCCCCATATAAGGTCTAACAAAATGTAATAGGTTTTTCTACAAACTTTTTATTTTTGTAATAAAATGAAAATGTAGAACATATTAATAATTACTTGTTGTACTAAATGAAACTAAAAATTTAAGTATATTTTATAAGTTTTATGTTTTATCGTCAAATTTTATATTTTTATCGAAGGCATGTGCGGTGTCATTGGATACTAAATGTGTAGGATTTTTCACGAAAAAATTTATTTTAAAATAATATAAACAACTGGAGTATCTTAAGTATAGCATTTTACAATATTAAAACCTAGAAATTTTAATATACTTCCGATAAATCCACAGAAATTACTAAACATAGGAATTTCTGGATAAGGTCAATGCGGTATGAACGCAACGCCCCCAAACTAGACCTTGCGTGATCAGGCAGCCTCTCGTTTCAGAAATATTATTAAACTGCAAGCGTGACAGTTAGTTTTTACGTTTGCAAAATACAAGAGATTTCATGCATTGCAAAAATAAATGTTTCCTTGGTTGAAAATTATATGAATATTTCCAAAGCCAAGCAAATATGGATGTTATTTCCCATATAAGGTCTATAAAAATGTAATAGGTTTTTCTACAAACTTTTTATTTTTATAATAAAATGAAAATGTAGAACATATAAATAATTACATGTTTTACTAAATGGAACTAAAAATTTAATTATATTTTATAAGTTTTATGTTTTATCGTCAAATTTTATATTTTTGTCGAAGGTAGGTGCGTTGTCATTTGGTACTAAATATGTAGGATTTTCCAAGAAAAAATTTATTTTTATAATAATATAAACAACTGGAGTATCTTAAGTATAGCATTTTACAATATTAAATTCTAGAAATTTTAATATACTTACGATAAATCCACAGATATTTCTAAACATAAGAATTTCTGTTTGAGGTCAATTTATTAACGGAACGCCCTGAATCTATACCATACATGATTAGGCAGCCTCTCGTTTCCAAAATATTATTAAACTACAAGCGTGACAGCTACTTTTCACGTTTACAAAATACAAGAGATATCATGCATTTCAAAAATAAATGTTTCCTATGGCTGAAAACTATATGAATATATCCAAAGCAATGCAAATGTGGAAGTTACTTCCCCTATAAGGTCTAACAAAATGTAATAGGTTTTTCTACAAACTTTTTATTTTTGTAATAAAATGAAAATGTAGAACATATTAAGAATTACTTGTTGTAC
>JAPDSC010109636.1:0-24959 GCA_026290005.1 Latrodectus geometricus
GAAATATTAAACATTAATTAAAAATAATTTAATTTCAAAACAAAGAAAACTTTGGGAACTTTGCGGAAGTCTGTCGTTCATTACTTTTTTCTTTTATTATTAATGTTGGATTACCTAGGACAATTTAAAGTAAAAAACTTTTACAATGAATTGATTATTTACAAATCACTGTTCACAAATAATTGAGAATCAAATGCATTCACCAATCACACAACAGTATTATTCGAACGATTCAAATGAATTAACAAAACAGTTTGACACAGATGAATATTCTATTGATCAATAATTTTACCATTAACTAATTCTCACGGTTTTCATTTAAGCAAATTTTTAAGTACCATTGCATCAATATTCGTTGGATTATTCTCGCAATCTAACATGGAAGCAGATCAACATTCTAAGACTCTGGATTCGAATGTTTTGTTTACTTCTTTGCAGGACACAAAACGGTTACCAAAACGACAGGTGACGAGACATAATTATCTATCATTAGAGGCATTAATTCTTAATAAAGACTCAAACTCCTGCCACCTCTGAATGATGGAAGATTGATAATGTTCTTATGATTCTTCGGAGCTATTTTTAAATGCTTGACAGCTTTCAGAGTTTGTTAGATTCATTTTTCTCATAGAAAAAGGGAGATTAAAATCTTCTACTCATTATAAGTATTTTGAGTTAATTATTCGATAAATGCGGTAAAATCATTATAACAGAATCTTATTTTAGACTGTTTCATATCCATTAATTAAGTTATTACATTATTCATACTCAATAATTTTTCTTTTACATGTACGTATTAAGTTAAAATGATAATAATACTGCAGTAAAACTAAATTGAATAATAAAAACCAAAACCCCAAACAATATGGTATCAACTCCGCAAAATGGTTAAAAAAAAAAAAAAAAAAATTATGGTCGACAAATCACTGTTTTCTTAAATCTAAAGCACTTTGTGTGTGTGTGTGTGTGTGTGTATACACACACATGCAATTAAGTCACAAAAATATTTATAATCACTAGTTTCATATAACTCAGTTTATGTCATATATCTAAAAGAACATCTGAGATGTCTGAGAACAAATAGATTACTTTGAAATAAAAAAGATACTTTTTCTTTAATAAACCCGTTTTAGAAGTGCAAGGTTACCTTTCAAAGTTTGAATAACAATATATATATATATATATATATATATATATATAATATTTAAAAATATATCAAGTTGTCAAGCTGAAAAAATTATTTAAAATATATTACCTTAGGATGTAGTCTACTGACAAAGGATTTTCTTTAATAAATAATTCTAACTTGAAAAAAATTTGCAAAAACTTTAAGGATTTATTTGGATTCAAATTACGTAACTTTAAGTAAATATTTGGAACAAATTATTTTTTCCTATTACCTTGTTTACATTTTTTTAAAATAGAAAATATCTTTCCAGGTTTAAAAATTGCTTTGCATCATAAAAACGATGTTTGAAACAACAATCATAAATGTTTATGTAACTCAACAGTCTTGTTTACACACGAGTGTTAATCAGATTGAGACCTGTTTAAAATACATTCTGAACTACAACAAACATCCACGCATGAGCTGGGGATCGAACGTGCAAACTGTTGAATAAAAGGCTAGATAGAAAAAAAGGAGATTTCCTTCCCGAACGATTTTTTAATAATGCGAGATAAAATAATGAATAGATATATCACGATTAAATTTTTTAATCAAAGGACATTAACTGTAGGCAATATATAATCAAATAATTTCATTTGAACAAGTAGAAATTTTTTTTAGTAAGTTATCTTAAAGAAATTCAGCTGTGCTTGTATATAATCAAGCAGTACTTGAAACAAAAAGAAAATTGCAAACCTTTCAGACATGTTTGAATCAGAATTACGGTAAAGGTAGTTTTTTGATATACTGTTGATGGAGGAGCCTAGAGAAGCACGCTTTTGATGAACGAGGTGTGAAAAAGAATAAGGATCCCTATTGTGCGAGCAAGTGTTTTCATGCTTAGAGTAAGGAACCGCACCTATTTTGCTATTAGAGACTGTTATTGATGTGGCTTCATAAAAGCGCGTTATGAGATCAGAAGAAGGAATAAATAAACTTAGTCCCACACACGTCTGATGAGATTGAATGACGCCTACTCTTCAGTTCAGCACACGTCTGACGACGCGTATTACCATGTACTACCTTTTGTGATTATTAAGTGTGCAGCAAGGGATTTCATTGCAAACACACACATAATTTAATTCAGCTTACAGTCCTTTTTTATTTTATTTTAAAAATTATTATACTTGTGAAATTTCTAATTGCATAATTTAAAAAAAAAATGAACACTCCAAAAAGTACTTGAAATTTAATATTTAAATTCTTATTGCTTTCATTAATGCAATGTAAAAAACCGAAGCAATATTAATTTGTTTTGTTATAAAAAATATGAAAACGTTTGAAGATTTGTGATAAATGCATTTCACTAGTGTGCCCATAGTGTTCAAGTTAGTTAGAGCGTTCGTCCTCGTTATCGGAAGGTTGTGAGCTCGAATCCGTTCCAAACTAAGAAACGTCACGTTTGCTCTAAATTACGAACTTACGAACGAGGCTCTGCTTCTAAATTACGAACACTCCCACCCGACTACTTACGTCTAACTGGTAGAGCCCAACTCAAAGGTTGCACCTCTATACCTAGATACAGAAAAGCATGCTGTAGCAGCAAGTCACTATTATTGTTGAGAAAAATTTATAGAATCAATAACTGTCATTTATCTATGTTTGCTATATGTATATCATATCAGAAGTTTTAAGCAATTATAATATATTTAAGATAAGCTGCGTAAGCAAAAAATATAAATTTATAAAGAAAGCTGCAAAACAAGTATGGTGCAAATTTAATTTTTTTAGGTGATTATTTATCTCGTCTTTAAATTATGTCTTTTCAGTTAAACATTGGATATTCCATTTTTTATTATTGAACTATAGGAAATAAATGTTTATTACTTTATTAGTGTTAGTGTATCTGCCACGTAAATGTTTTTCAATTTTTCCTATTTAATAAGTTGTAAAATGTAATAACAATGCTTCTAATTAAAGTTTTTAAAAGATTATAGTTAAAAATAATTAATGAATGAGTTTCACAATGGTTCTAATACTGTTCACAATAAGTTGCCAGAAATATTATACACTAATCATGAAACAACATCAAATTAAATTTAGCAAAATTCCCGTTTTTATTAGTAAATATTTGTTTATATTGATGCAATTTAAGAATATATTTTAAAATTAATTTTGAAAGAAATAATACAGGATTTAGATGATTAAAAGTTAACATTTTGTAGAATAATAATAATGAATATATGTGTACTTAGAAATAAAAAACACTGTATTGTGATTAACAAAATGAGCAGACAGTGAGTAAACCTTATCAATAACACTACGATACAAAAATATTGAAATTATATTACCAAGAAAAAAGATAGAGCAACAAATAAATACATGAGCACAACTATTAATGGAAGAACAGTGTTTTTCAAATGGGAAGCTCTCAAATTCCCTCCCAGCCATATTTGGAAAACGGTGAATGAGTATTGCATTTCTGTTTGTTCATGCGCACTTGACGAATTGGGGACGTGATATGTGAATACGATAATCCTAATAGCAACGTATGGGCTTAACTATTAGGTTAGGGAAAGAGGAATTCATTATTTTTAAGTGAACTCCAAGGCTTTATTGACATGGTTTTGACTAGCTTTGTGCAAAAGATTTCAAACTTTTGTGGATGAGCTTTAACCTAGGGCATCTTTAACAAAAAATATACCCAAATAAAGTCGATGAAACCAAAATTGCATTAAATTGGCTGCTACAGTATAGAGACCATAAACAGCATTCCCGATTTTCAATTGCCTGACACGTGTTTTCACCTTTATCTTAAGAAAAACTGTGAATGTAGTACATTTTCTCTTAGTTGACTTCTATTTTTAACACAATGTACCTTATAACTGAATAGTTAAAATAAAAAGCAGTAAAATACTTTTTAATTTCAAAAAATGTTACCAAAGTCCACATAAATTTGAAATTGTATGATCGATACTAAACGAGATATCGAACACTACAATCATAGACCGAAAAAAAAAGGTTTTTTTTCTCCCCCGATCTAATATTAGAAGATGTCAATAGTAAATAAATGTAATGACTTGACAAACTTTGTCTGCTAAGATCAGGATTTTCTAAAACTTTTTTTTTTCTTTATAACATAGTATGAGTAATAAGTATTGACTGACATGAGTTAAAAATAAGTATACTCATGAATATATGTCAGTATGTTATATTCAACAACTCTTACCATTTAATTTATTTTTTGAAGTTTATTTTCATTTTACACAATTTTTCGTTACTGATATATCATGCATCAAAAAAACATGGATTAAGTCTTTGTGGTTTCCATGGTTATTTTACTAGCATATAAACTTCAAGAGGCTTAATCTGATTCGGTATTCCTTCCGAAAGCTAATTCAGAAATTTCTATAATTCTCTTTGAAAAATAAGGATAACGATGATAAATAGAAATGATTTTTAAAATTCAAATGTTTGAAAACAGTTGTACATATTTTTACATGAAAATTTATGAAAAATCCCAAATTTATGCTATTGCAAACACTTCAATATTAATTAATTGATAATTTGCCAAATTTAAACAAAACTTAAAATTTTCCTTCCATTATTATCTAACGTCATACAAAAACATAAGAAATCACACAAACAGGCAATTCTATGATGCTTTTCAATACTATATAGCAAAATTAATCATTTTTTATATTTTATTTAATAATCATAGATTTTAAATAAATTTATAAATATTTATTCGTCTTAAGTAGCCTTTATATTTTATGGCGAGACTGTGAATAAAGATAGAACTATTTTACATAAAACAAGATAAGTTTTAATTTTAAATGCAAATAGAAAATAATGATTTTATGCGTAGTATGATGTTAAAAAAATACGAAATTTTATATAGATGAAAGGCTTTTTATGAAATTGAAAGTTAATATTTTCTAAATATTTAAAGTATTTTGCAATATACATTGATTTCATTGAAAATTAATCTAAAATTGTAATTACATTCATAAAAATATCACTCAAAGTAACAAATAATGCTGTTTAAAATAACGATATATGTACCTCATTATTATTTATCAAATACATAATGTTAATGGGTGATCTTACAACGCCCAAGAGCATGGAAGTATAAAAAAATACACATGAATGAATATAAGATGATGCTGAATCGTTCTTTCAAGGTTTTCCTTTCTTTTGCTCTCATTAACAATTCAGATTAATTACTTATCGAAAGGGACATGAAATGTAATATATTTCTGTAAAAAAGAGAAGCTTTTCTTTTGAACAAAGATGCGTGTCAACAGGAAATACATAACCCTATAGCATCGTGATTTCAAAACAAGTTCTCAGCTTGTAACTCTATTCTTGCAAATTAATCCAATAAGCTCGGTTTCTCAAGGTAGGAAAAGTAGATTAAGAAATCGATTGCGATGGATTTTTTTTCTTTTTTATTCAAAATATCGATTACTTATATATATATATATATATATATATATATATATATATATATTTGTACTGTTAACTTAACTTTATATTAAAAATGTAGTAAAATGTAGCGTTTGTATATTTATATATTTATGGAATAAAAGAGAAACATACTGTTTACTACCAATTGACGCGAGTATCGTACACAAATACGTCCTCAATTATTTTTTTATATTACCATAAATCAAAGAATGCTATTAAACAATGTAAATATATCAAATTGTTCTAGCATTTAGCGCATCTGTCCAGCAAATATATTAACTAATCATTTTAATTCTTTTATAAAACTTTTTAATTAATTATTTTTTTTTTGAAAATGAATGATTTTTAAATTGTCATATTTAAGCAATCATTTAAATTATATAAAAATTTATGTATAGAGAACATAGTATAGAAATCAAATCCTTTTCCACATAATAATTTGATAATATTAGATATTATGAATGATAAACAAAGTATAAGATAATTTTTTTAAAGAAACTGTTGAAATTAATTTGAGAAGTATTTTTACTCTAAAAGCTATAGAATGGAATAAAATTCTATATTCAAATATATATAATCAAAGTACATGAAAATTAAAAGTTGGGTGAATTTGGAAAAAAGGTACTTACCTGAAGTGTTCAGATAAGTTAAATGCAAAAAGAAAGAAAACCGTTAGGAAAAGATGCTTAAGAAGACTGATGGTCAGCGAGCAGGTATGCATGGTCACTTCCGACGTTGCCGCATGGTCTCGGCGGGCGGACGGCAAGTCCCGCAAAGGTATCCAACCACAGAGCAAACAGACAGGTATTGCAGGGAGAGCAGGTAAAAGAAAGGTGCTTCACAAGCTGGTCGCTTCGGCCACCCTTTTAGCTCCGACGACACAGCAGATACCGCAAGATCCAGAAATCACCGCCGTCATCTCATTGGTCGAAGGACGACCACCGGACCTCTGTCGGCAGCAGGGGTGCGGAAGAACAGGCCCTACCCGTGGGGAAACAGGTGGGGAAAATAGTATGTAGCACTCAACTATTCTAAAAGCATTCAACTATTCGGAGCTCAGAATTTAAAACGGATTGTTTCTATTGTGTGTTTTTAATTGTTTCTAATAAACACATAAAGAATTAAATGAGCTCTTGAGTGCTCTAGAAGAAGTTAATGCTTGTTAGATTCTCTAAATCATTTTGATAGCTCAAGATGATGTAATTTATTTGTATAATAACTAAGAGTAACTAAGTTTACGTTTCTGTGGTTGTAGGAATTATGTTTTATTTAATACAAATCATGGCGAAGAATAATATAGTCTATATTTAATATGTAATAATTTTATGGATATATATGTACCATAAATAAGGACATTTTTGGTTGGAATATAACAATATCCTACTTGTAAACTTCAAACCTTTTTATTTATTCAGAAACTAAAATTTTCAGCAAATTCTAATGCCTTTGATTGAAAAAAATTAATCTGTAACAAGCCCAAAAATGCGTATTATAAATTTTTAAAAAAATTTATAAATATCTTTATAAATGTAATTCATAAGAGCTTATATAAGTACTGAATTTTTGTTTCATAATTACCATAGCAAATTTTATTTTTTGTAAAAATTAATTTTTATTTGACCTTAATATTTTTTTACTACTTTTTAAGTACAAAATATTTCCTCATTTTCAATAAGGAAATGCTTATCATTTTAAATAATTGCTTTAAATTTAAATGTTGTTTTGATTTCATTAAGGGCTCAATTTTAGGACAACATAGTAAACAATTAAACGAAAATATTTCGATATGTACGAAAAGTTATTTTTATATTGGATTTCTAGATCAATCATTTAAATCTCATTTCAACATCTGTTAAAAACATGACTTTTATGATTTAAACGCAGATATAGAAGTTACTTCTATTGCATACAGAATGATTTCCCTTTAGGAGTTTTTTATGTTTTAATACATTAAAAGGCATCATGGATAAGTATATAATAATTATTTAATGAATATATTTAAATGCGTTGCTTTAAAAGAAGTTTAAAAAAGTTTTGGTTTATTTATTCCTTTTAACAATTTGTTTTCCAAAACAACTGGAAACGACCATATAGCCGGAATTGGAATAAGTCTATAATTAAATTTCAGGTATCATAGTGCAAGAATAATTCAAATATAATGATAGGTGATAATCATAATTTTTTTTTTTTTAATTTTTTTTTTTTTTTTTTTTGAAATTTCTATGAAAAGTAGGACTTTAAACTAATTTATATTTTATGCATTACATTTCATAAATTAATTTCCAGACTCCTAAATTTTATAAATTAATGATATTTCATAAATTAATTTCCTGAAATTACGATGATTCCTGATATAGAATTTTCTTCCACCTATTTTTGAAGACTATTCATTCCAAGTACTATTATTAAATCCACCAAGGTATTTGGTTTTCTAATTACTTAATGTACACTACTTAATAAGGATGATACCACGAATGTTTGTATTGTAGACATAAATCTCTGTAAAACTAATAAATGCTATATAATAAGAAATATTTCGGTTTTCCATTTAAAATATAAATTCTACACAGATTACTATAAAGATACAGTACAAAGAGATATATTTTGAATTCCTTTCTTGCAATGAGATGAACTTAACTTTTCTTACGAATGATTGTTCGAATTAGAAAGAGTAAATAAAATTTTTATATTTGAAACTATGATATTATGAGTATATCAGCAACGTTTTCTGATGTACTACCAAAATTTAAGGTAACTTCAAATATTTGATCAATATTTGGTTTCTTTTAATAGCATGTTTTTAAATCATTAATTATCAAATATTGTTAAAGCAATGTGTATGACAGTGTGCAAGATACCATGTATGACTGAGATTCTAGTACTATAGAAATTAAGTAGAAAATAAACAAGAAAACAGCATATATACACGGACCCACGTATGGAAAAGGTACACTTTACATCAGCACAAGTTTAGTTCTCTATATACTTATGTATGTGCATACACTGAAATAGTGCTAATAATTTGACTGTACGCGGTATTGATTGGAAGATGATTTGATTTTGATTTGTTTTTCATCAGATAGCCACTTTTCGTACATGAAGGGAAGTTTAACTCCGCAATCTGTTTACTACCGAACCATAGTAGATCTATGGTATACCGAATCTGCCGAGAGAATCTACTACTGAACCATTATAAAAAAATTTCGCCACCACTGTGGGAATTGAATCCATAAGCTTTTGAAATAAAGGCCAGACCGCTAACCATCCAACTACCTGCTCGATGTTGATGGGAAGGATTATACCTTTTATCTCATAGCCTAAATAATCTTAAATTGAGTTTCAAACTAAAACTGAATTATATTTTCGTGAGAAGGGGGAGGTGATGCTAAGACGCTCGGAAGAAAAGAAAAACAAAGGATTTTATGCTTAGAAAAGAACTATGTAACTCGTTTATTTACAATTAAAAAAATGCAACGTTTTGTTTTGTTCCGTTTAAAATGGCATCACATATTGTTTCCGTTTTAAATTATTAAAAATGTAAATGGAATTATTTACGCACACTTATTTTCTCTAATCATGAAAAGTATAGTTATTATGCTTTAATTTTTTAAAATTAATTGGATCTATTTATTTAAATCAATGTCTTGAATCAGTGAATAATACTGACATCAGAAATAGTCAAAAGACGATCATTTCTCAAACAGTTTTTCCAAGAAGCCAAAAAGATTTTGATCGTCGATTTTTGTCATTAAAATTTCTTAATGTCTACTGAAAATACATAATAATAAATGTAAGAAAATATAATCAAAACATATAAGCAATGTATAAAATAATAAAATATATGAATTTAAATATAATGGAAACTAAAATATATAACATAAAAATATAAAAAAATTAAAATATTTTTTCATTTGTGTTTTATATAAGCAAATGTTCTATAATTATTATTTAATTTAATTATATCGAGTTTTCTGATGCTTCATTATTCTTACTAGTCTATGAGAGATCAAATAAAATTATACAATAGACACGAAAAAAAATTATAATTATTATAAATATTTAATTATTTATTGACTCTTTAAATTTGTGCACTAATATTTTTAAAAGATAATTTAAAATCTTAATTTAGTTTTCATTAAAGTCGAATTTTTTTATAACGTTTTCTCTAAACTGTTGTGATTTTTTATTATAATTAAAAATATTTAATCAAAATTTATTAATAATATTTGTACCTTGATATATTTTTAAAATAAAGTGGAATTTTTAGAACTGTTATGTTTCAATGACTCTTTTTATAGTTAACATTTTTTTATTTTGCTCTTATAAGTGTTAATAAAAGCTAAAATTCGATATGTATAAATTTTTTTCAACAAAAAAATGATTTCATGAAAATGGTTTTATGATTTCATTAAGTTCTTAATTTTAGGTTAGTAATTTGAAATCAATGAAATTAATATCTAAATTTCATTGTTTTCAAAACTTAAACATCATATTAAAAAAAGAATAGTTAGTCTCGACTGGATAAGCTCATTGCTCCTATCAACATGATGATCTTTAAACTTATCAGGAACAAAAGCTATGACTCCCAGTCTCAGTAGCGACATTTTTCTCATCTGGGCTTCCACAATTGTTAAAAATTGGCAATAGAATTTAATAACTAGCTTACGAAATAAAAATAACAAAATTAAAAATAATAAAAAAAAATTAACTGTCTTATTCCAAATTCTTGCAATCTTTTTAGAGACAAAGAAATGCTCCCAAGATGACGTAATTGTGACGTAATAAATTCCAGAAAAAAGCGTATGCATCTAACTTATAAATTTAAATCTGATAAATAAAAAGAGTTAATATATATTTGAAATAATAAAATTAAAAAAAAAAAGAAAATATAAGAATATTAATTAAAATACGAAAAGGGAACAAAATGTTCTAAATTTCTTCGTGATGACATAAGTACTTAGATTGCCAAAATAGAATTTACATAATTTTTATTATTCCCAATGTCTATGATGTTATTAAATCAGGTTGCCAGATAAACAAAGAAATCCGTCAAAAAACCACCAAACTCAGAAATACAGCAGCTGTGCCAAAATAGTTAATTAAAAAAATATTGAAGACTAAAATTTGCTTGATCAATTTCAGAAATATTTTGCAAAGTTGTTAGTAAGAAATCAATTAATTGCTAATTATTTAGAAGTTCAAAAATGAAAACTTGTTTAAAAATTACAATTAAAATAAAATCTTTTTGATAATTAAATATATGTATTTTGTTATCAATTATATTTATTAAAATTTATAACTATAATATAAAATTAAAACATGCAATTATATATTTTTTAGAGTTTTTATTATATATTTTTACTAAAAATATTTTTAATTTCTATTTTACCTAATTATCTGAAATTTTCTATGATCAAACACGCAATTATACAAATAAATCAAAATTTCACTGATATAGTTGTAAGTATTTGTAAATTTTGTGCTCTATAAGTATATGTACCTTAATAGCTTTACATCGAAAGCTCTAAAACGAAAATAGAATCAGGCTTTCAACAAAAAAAAGTTCAGCATAATTCTTACGAATGAAAAACATATTTCTCTTTTTATCCCCATTTTACATGTTTCTGAATAACTTCAATCTCCCACATGATTTTTGTTTCATAATATCAAACTGAGAGATTTTTATGGAAATGGAAAAAATTCCTTATTTCCCTGATTAAGAGAGAAAAAAGTTCGTGTTTGGCTACTTTTTGAAAATTTTGAGCCAATTCTGCTTGAGATACGAGGCCAAAATTTAAAGTTTTCAAAGTGTGTTGGATTTTATAACATGCAGCATTAAAGGAAGAAAATGTATCATATTCCCAGTCATGAGCTTTGAAGAATCCCACCAGAGGGAGCAACGACACAGCAAGAGTTGCTCCTTCTTAATTAGCCGATTCTTGGTGAGAGGAATATTCTAATTTTTTTTACAATGAAATGATTCGAGTTTTATGAGCTGTTAAGGTTATTCTTTACAGTTAAGATAATGAAATTGTCTTGTTATAATTTGAGTTTTTCTGAGATGTATATGTTTGAAAGCACCATCAGTTTCAGTGAATCTTGAAGAATGTATTAAACGATACCAAAGCTCCGTAATTTTATAAATTGGAGATTTTCTTAATTTAAGTAAAAATAATAATGTTAAATCTTTGTAAAAATAACTAGGATGTATATTTTAAAACACACAAAAAGTGTTCTATGAGATATTTTTTTCCCAATAAAATTTGCTGCATTTTAAAATATTCAAAATTTAAAAATTACTTTTAATAGCTTGTTACGTTTATTATATTAATTGGACTACTACAGAAAACTATTTATCATTCGTATCGAAAATTACCTATTGAAAATAAGCTAATCTTCAATAAAGATAAGTAATATACAGTTGCAAAATTACACCTTCATAAAAACACATTCAACTTAAGTGAGTTGAATTTTGAAATCTAAGTAAAATTGTGTGAAATGGAATATGCTTTGTAATTTTTTAGGAATTGAAAAAAACAATTCCTAAAAAATGGCATAATAATTTATGTGAAATTTAAAAATGAGAATATTTAAACTTTATTAAAATTAACTTGCCGGAATATAGTAATGTTATAATTATATTTTTAAAGACATAGAGAAAAAATTAAAATTATATTGCTTATTTAGTATTATTCTATTATATCCCCGCAATTGATCATAGGAGTAATTGCTGAGAAGTTTCCTTTGCAGAAATGAGCTTTGATGTTTAAATAAATTTTGTCAATAGATGGCAATTATCTAGTTTATAAAATGTAAATACTATTCCTTAATAGTTTCTAAAAATATACCTTTTTAAGCAATACACATGGTGCATATATTTATGACTATAATTGCTATTTTTTTCTTTCCCATTACAATGATTATCATACTACAATACTATATATTGAAAGTGTAACTTAAATCTAAATAGCTCTTGATTAAATGATTACAATCATTTACTCTTTTATTTTATCAAAACCAAGTTTATAAGCAAAACAGAATTAGACTTTAAATAATCCTTTTTTATAATATATTTCAGAGTTCTATCTTCGTCACATATTTTTTTTAAGGGGAAAAAAAAAAAAGAATTTTTATTACTACTCGAAGATCTATTCTGTATAGAAAACTTTTTTTGAAAAGATGGCATCATTGACCTAAAAAGCATCTGCTAAATTCTCCATATAATTTACACTTGTTATATTGTTTTAGAAGCCCAGTGGCGTAGTGTAGCGTTTCACTTTCCCAATGCATAGGTTTGAGATTCTATCCTCGGGTTGGGAAAAATTGACTCAGAATTTCATCCCTTCAATTGATTGATATAACTGAGTGCCAAATATGCTGGGAACTAAACCCTGGGGTTAACTCTGGCTGACCACCTAACCGAGACATATGCTTCGCACCATTGAGCCCTCAGCCAAGAAATCTGATATAGGCACTGCAAGCTTTGGCCCTCCAATGGACTTCTGTGCCGCACACACATTTAATTTAGTTTATATTGTTTCAATTAAAGTGTTATGAGGTGTTTGCATCAAAGAATCAAGAAAGGCAAGCATAAAAGGGAAATGGGATCTTGACTGTGTTGTCAAGTCATTGAATATATTCAAGTGATGATAAATTAATATTTCGAAGGGACATGTAATACCATTCCAAATGTATAGCTGCCTGTAGATATAGTTTTCCTTATGTCAGTTTATCGTAACTCAATGCCCTTCCTTGTTATTTAAATTTTAAGTATTGAAATCATAGAAAATTGCACTTCTGCGCAAGAACATTAATTTTTGATCAATGATGTGAATTCAATCTTGGTTCTTCTATTCACATCATCTATGTTGGCACCTGAAAAAAAATGAAATAAAAATGAAAATGAAAAACTGAAATAATTAAAATACATCGCACGGTGGAAGTAGAGGATATTATCTGGCATAAATGTAAGAAGTCAGACATACAGTTACTGATAGTTTACACTGATAAATCTTTTTTTTTTTCTAACGCCCGGCTGCTTTAGGATTTGCATCTTTCTGCTCTACGAGTTGCGGAAATAACGGCAACTTATATAGTGAGGCACACAGCGCGTTTGCTATCATTGTCCCGCAAATGGATAGATCTTTGTAATTTAGAAACAGGTAACAAGCAGAAGAACCCAGACTTGGCCAACCATCCTCACAGGCATCATTTCACATAGAGGACATTGCGTCTTAGACGTATTTAATGTACCCCAATCACCTTTAGATACCACGAAGAATCTTCGATTGGATAGGGATTCAAACTCACTACCTGCCGACAACGAAAATGAACGTCCTAACCTGCCAGGCCACCGCGTCATCAGATTAGTAAACCCTCAAATATAGATTACACACTATTTTATAAACATTTTTCTACTATTAAAAAATGATAAAAATAAATTAAACATAGTTAAATAATATTTAACGTATTTTAAATAAATACTTAATGACAATAATAATGTCACTAATGCCTCTAATAATAACAATATAACGTGACAATAATGATGAAAATCAACAACCTTTTCTCCTAATGGAATTTTAATGGAAGATCCAGTGGTAAACCCGTCGGATCTTCGAATGTATCGGGATTTGAAATCAATATTTTCCAATAACCATTACGATGCCCTAACCAACCAGAGCATCACAACATCCTTAAAATCAATAACATATGTAATCATTATACACGGGGAAATCAGCGCTTAAAATTGAGCTGTAGTATCGAATCATGCATAAATTAAATTTAAACGAGGAATGACACTCCGAATAGTCTCTATTTGATTCCCCATATAGGGTTGACTAACAGCTGAAAGCTCTTCCAATGCATTTGAGCATCTGATGTGTTTAATTTTTTGCGAGAATTTTTCTTGAGTAGAGGGCGTTATTCATGCGTCACAAAGCCGGAAAACTTCCTTGTACTTGCTTTTAAAGATGTGCGTGCAAAAAAAAAAAAAAGAAGAGCAATATTCATGACATATTATTCAACAGTGACTGTGTTTGAACATGAAATCTTCTATTACGAAAAGCAAGAGCCTACTACTTGGCCTGGTGAAGTAGTCGCTATACACTCCATGGTAATCGCTATATACCTGTGGGGTGGCAGGTCAAGCATTCAGGAGTTTTCCACTTAGTACCTGCTTCTAAATTGCAAAGAATCCCACCCAGATGCTTGCATCTAACTGGTAGAGCCCAACTTAAGGCTAGGTACTGGGAAGCATGCAGTAGCAACAACAACAATTGTTGCAATTAGAATGCCAATGACTGTGCATGCCCAGAAGGATTAGTGGATATATTTCAGAGAAATTATGCCCTAGGAAACCTGGATGTAACCCAATTTGGTTAATTAAATATCGATTAAAAATGGAGATGCTATGTATGGTACAGATAAGCTTTAAACGTGCTCCAATGATATATCAATGATATAGCTGTGCGAATGAGATGTGCCTTGTGATATTATACCTTTAAATGTCTATCTTGTGATGATGCTGCCATCGTTTAGTATAACAACTCCTTCGATTTCATAATAACAAAGTACACTCTCACTAAGTTTGAATATGTACGTTCAAACTTAGTTAGAGCCATAATTATTTATATATTTCTTGTTCTTTTCGAAATGTATTACTTTTTAATTAATAGTTTTAATACCATGTAATGGACAGTCTAATAGCCAAATACTGTTGTAAGGTGTTTTTTAGTAATCAATGCATATTATTTCCTTTGGTCTGATTTTTCTTATAAAGGAGGATGTATTCACAATTTTAGAGGAAGAAAACTCGGAAACTATCAACCATTCATTATAAGAATGCAGCAGAAAGCATAAATAACGAACCACCCGTTATTTAACCCCCTCAGGTAATGAGCCTTAAGCTCTTCCATTCTCAGTTCTTCTGTAAGGCCACAATGACCCTAATGAATCATTTGTAGTTGTTAAGGGATAATATGAATGTTTCAGCGTACTTTTGTGTATCTTTCTCTGAAAAACTGCTAGGTTTAAGCCTATGGATGATTACTTTATAACTTCTTAGGAATGAATTATTTTACAAAATAGCGAAACGTACGATCAATTTTATAAGCTTATTCTAATTAAAATCTAATTTAATTTTTATTAAGATAAATAATATTAAGTACTTTTTACAATATATTTAGGTTAATGAAATTTTTATCCAATCAGTATTTAAAGAAACATTGTAATGTGAAAATTTGGATGGGTATGAAAAATTGTTGGTCATGTAACGGTTATTACTTTTAATATCTAAATATGTCTGTTAATAAATGCTGAAATAAATTACTTTGCTATGAGAATTTGTCATCAAGTTATTTACTAGTTTTATTTTTCCAAAAATAGCGAGCATTTATCTTTATTTGAGATTCTCCGCGTTAATCTGATAAGGAAGTCTGGTAGAAAAACTGCCTATTTCAATTATTCATGATAAAAAATTACATTTAAATGTTAATCACAGAAAACATAATTTGAGTTAATCTTCGTAATATAAATGCATTTATGATAATGCAACTGTGAATTATGTAAGTGTAATGCAAAAAATTATCAGTGCTTTTTTTATTCCTAAGAATCTAAAGTTATTCTTTATAAAGGATTTTTTAATGTGAATTAATATGGAAGTGAAATCTTTACATCGTTTATTCTGAAATAGGGAAAAAAGCATAAAAAAATGAAAAAAAAATATATGAGCTTATGATTTTACCAAAGAATATAGGTTGGATATTTTCTTTTTTTTATTTTAGAGACATTAAACAACATTTTAAAACTGATTAACGATATAAAACAAAATTTTTCAAGAAATGTTTAACGAACAAATTGTTTATAAAAAGTACATAAAATTAAATTCTTCAAAAAATTATAAAAAAAATTTCAATTTTCTTATAAAAAGTATATTTTTATGAAAAATAAAAGTTTTCATAAAAAGAAAGTTTTGTATTAAAAATTTTATTACATTTTTTTACATCTATCATAAAAAATAGTTACCATTTTTTGATATAACTCAAACCTATTTACGTGAGATCATTTTTGAGCATTTTTTTATGCTGTTATATTTGTGAGTTTTTTTTGTGCGATATACAGAAATTACAATCAAATTGGAAAATAATAGACAGAATTATAATTTAAACATGAAATATTTTGTTGGGCCATTTAGTTTTTTCCATTTCTCATACGTATTTCGTCACATTACATAAGTATTGCGTCAAGTATACTTACGTAATAGGATAAAACTAGTTTGTACTGGGCTAGCAATACATTTATATGTTCATTGTTAGTATAGTAAACAGATTTACATATCCAGTGATTTCAAGCTCACAGTTTAGTATTGGTCTACATGTGATTTCATTTAAAATACTTTCGTTGTTTTCGTAAAGTTTGTTTTTCTACTTTGCCTTATAGAGGTATCATTACCCTTTATGTCTTGATTTCGTTTAAGAACTGGGCGCAATTCCTTGCTATTTTGCAACGCGCGTTTTGAGTTACTTTCTATGTGAGACTTCTTTATGAGGTCATTATACATTGTATACTTAATAATTTAATTTTGTTGAGAAAACTATTTTTTGTATTTGAACTTGTGAAGTTTTGTGTGATTTTTTACGCGTTTTTTTTTTTTTGTGAGATCTTTATCCACAGCACAAAAAGCGAAATAGCGAATACAAGTAGCGAAAATTGCCAAATTTCAGTTAATATATGAAAGATAATTACATACAAAAGTATCTACAATGACTTTAAATAAATTTCAAAAAGAAGAATATAAAACAATTTCTTGGTAATTTTAATGGTAAACTAAATATTATTTTTTAAATATTTATGTATTTCTTTTTTCTTAAAAAATTTACTATTTATAAAAAAGAACGCAGAAAACACAGAGATGGAAATAATTATTTCACGTGGTTTCTTAAAGCTTCATTTTCAAATTACAAGATATCTTTTGAATTCATAATGTAATGAATTCTTGTTACTTACTCAGCTTAAGCCGAGATTCATCATAGCCATAAAATTACCATAAAAAGAAATTACTTTAATTTGCGAATTATTTGCTAGCTATGCTAAATTAAAAATTCGAATAATTGCAAGTGGTGGAATTTGTACGAGGAAAACATAATAGATTTCGTTGGAAAAGTCTCTTCCATTTGTCATTATACGTAGCAATTTCCATTCCAAAGGAAATTTATAGCAGAAGACGTACATGACCTCAAGAAAATTAGAAACAAATCTGCACCTTTATTGCAAACGCAATCCGTTTTGTCCACTGGACCACAAATGTGCCTCGTTTAATTCTTTGAAGTAAATCACTACGAGCTGCCTGTTTTGTTATTCAGAAAAATTCCTCACTGTTTTGCAACCGCAGCCTTCCAGAGGTAACTTCGGAGGTTCTTAATCCCCCAATTAAGCATGATTATCTTCCAAATGACACACTCGGTAGCGAAAATCACGCAATCAAGTTTGACGACCCTTTGTCTGAAAAGATGCGCCAAGAAGAATGTCTTTTTTTTTTTTTTTTTTTTTTCTTTTTCGCTTTACTTCAATCAAAAAGACCTGATGTAATTCGACTGTCGCAAAATCTTCAATCGACTTGTGTCACTTCCGGAAAAAAAGTAATAAAAATACATAACCAGCCGAACCATCAGAATAGATTGTTTGAAGCAGTTTAAGACAGTTATATAGGGAGATCTTTGATTAGAATGACTTTCAAGAACCTTTCTGAATTGCCAAAAAAGAAATAAAAAAAAGAAACATATAACCGCAATCCCAATCATCGTTTAGGGAGGGGGATGCTTTTTTTTTTCTTCTTTTCCTCTCTCTTGGATATAATCTTCAAGATTTGGAAATTAATCGAGGGAACCACAAAAAAAATTTTTTTTATTTATTTTCTTCCCAAATGCTTCTTGAAAAATGCTTCCTGAATAAGAAACAAAAACGATCATATGAATTATTCATGAGCTCCCCGTTTGATGATTTGATCTTTGATGGTGTAAAAGATTATTATTTAAATTCTAGCAATTCATTTCTATTCACTTACTGCAACTGAAAATACAATATACTTGAATTTCAAATCTAATAACAGTAAAAAATATATATTAATTATAGTTTCTTTAAATCTTATTTATTTCGTTAAGTTATGATATTTTTATGAGAAAAAAACCCCTAATATTTCTTAAAATTTAATGTTAATTTTTTTGGGTTCGGTGTAGAAATTGGTATTCTGTGGTTTGGCGAAAATTTGGGAATGAATACTGGCGATAAAACTTAATTTCTGGTCAAGCTTTTGTGTATCAGCCATTTTGTTACTCACACCTTGGCATAAAAAAATCAGAATACCCATTTGTAAATTTTTACCTTCTTTTAAAATTGAGATAGCATAAAAAGTATATGCTATGAAAATATAAGAAATTCTTAATCTCTTCGTGTAGTTTTTATAATTATTAACAACACTATTCAGAGCTTGATTAATTTTAGCACATTTTAATTTCAAGGAAAGAGAAAGGCATTTTTTACACCCAATTTTGAAAAATCAGTCTTCTTAATTGGGCTATTATATTATTTTTTCGGCTATCTATTTTTGAAGACAAAAACCATTGAAAAACTATGGACCATGTTCTCAAGGTTCGAGAAAAAATACAATATCGACACTTGAGCAGATACTCTTTTTCCCATGCAATGTCACATCATCGCAAGAACCTTACAAATCTTTCAGTGCATATAAACCCTCCAAATACTACAATTTTCAGCTGTGGTTCAGGTAATATTTAAAAATGAATCTACTAGTTTTTTAGCTGCACAACATTGCACTTGGATATTTCTAACAATTAAGGATGTAAAACATTTGAAACTGTATCATATTTTCAATAACTTTTAAATACTAAGATTAAAGATCAAATATGTCTTATCTCTTAAAACTTTAAAGTCAGCACAGTGATGGTATATCAAACACTACAAGTTTAAAGTCCACTGGTTCCTTAACTGAAGCTAAAACAGAAATTCTTCAGTTGAAGATGAAATGGAGTAGCTTAATCGAGGCAATATTTTTAGCATTTAAATATAATTACAATGGTAGCAACAATTAATGTTTACGTTACACTTATCAAAATGTGAAATTATTTCATCTTGGCAATAAAAGTACTCAGAGGGGAAAAAGTAATTTATTTTTGCACCTAGGAGGTAATATGTTCGATACTATCATACTGAACATTTCTAAGATCAAAGCTGATATAGGTGAAAAAGCTAACCAGAAGTGTGTTTTTGTGGAGTCTAGTTTGTTAGTTGAGACCATACTTCGAGATCAAAAGGTGTGTTCAATGAATTTATTTGGCAGGAATAAGAAAAAATAAATCAAAATATAAATGTTTCTGATATGGCACGACTCCCATCATTCTATGCTTAAAAATATATCAGTATATCATGAATAGTATCATTAATTATTATTTAAAGGTATGGCTAATGATAGTTATGCATTTCTTCAATAATATAACATTTATAAAGTAACATGATACAAAAAGTTTAATACTTGAAAAATGCAAGTTTTTGTGTTACATTTTGATGTCAATATAATAACTTTTGTTCTACATTCCTTTTTTGTAAATCTTTATTTATTTATTTACTATTTTCCCAATTTTGTATCATGAATATTTTGGTTTTAATGATTCTGCGGTTATTACCTAATTAATTGAATGACGTTAGTTTTTAATCTCCATAATATTCTAGGATTGATTTGAATATATATAGTTTCTTTCTCTCCCTCTTTATATATATATATATATATTTACAGGGAGATAGAAAAAAGAGAAGTATCTAACCTATAATATGTGTGTGTTGAATAAGGATATCGTAACTGGTAATTCACCAATTTTTTCTTGTTAGGCGCATTATGACAAGAAAATATTAAGAGACATTAGCTTATAACAATGTTAAATACAATGCTGGCCACCGTAAATGCAACATTCTGAAGGAAGCAGGCAAATAACATGAAATTTACAATACGCATTAGCGGTGGTGAGGTAAGCAACTGATTAGAATTTCAGAGCAGACTCACATCTCGCGTGGATTGTGGATTATCTTTCATGGAAATCAGTAGTAGTGTTGGACGAAACCTCACGATGGTCGTATTCGAGTCTGGAGACACTGTGGAGAGAAAATTCTGAACAGTTCAGTAATGCATTGCCACACAAAACAACTGCACCGGATATTATAGTATGGGGTGGTATTGGATATCACTTTCGCACTCCTCTTGTACACATTCCCAGAACTTTAAAAAGCCAGCTACCCCTCCGAGGTGTTGGAGCCAGTAGTCCTTCCTTACCTTCAGAGCTTGAATACATCCATATTTCAACAGGATAACGCACGACCACACATTACACGCATTGTCCAAGGGTTCTTCACCAATCGCCGGCTTGCTTTTCGCATCTTTCGCGATAGAAAACATGTAGTCTATGGTTGCACAACGATTAACCTAGATTATAACCCCAGTTGTCACAGTAGATCAAATGTGGCAACGTGTGGAACCTGTTTAGCTTGCTGTACCGCAAGAACTCATTCAAAGTCATGGCGGCTACTTTGGCTACTGATTTTGGGAGGAACCACATTTTACAGAAGTCTATAAATTTAATCATTTGATACTTTGCGAACATGTTACCTACAAAATAAATTTTGCTATATCTCTTGTTTTTCTTGATGTTGGAGTTTGGGTGGCTAGTAGTGTAGACAGCAATATTGAAATGTCAGAAAATGAATTATATACTAAAATTTTAAATAGTGTTATTTATAAGCTATTAGAATATGTGTAAAATATTTAATTTCTTAAGTGAATTTAATTATGTGATCATTATGTGATGTTTAATGAGAAAGTGGTTTTAATTTGTAACTCTTGTTAAAATTTAAAATAATGATTCAATTGTTTGCACCTCTAAAAGAAGTTATATTTTTTGTGTTCAAAAACAAAGTTAATTTCTTATTTTTGTCATTCATACAAAATGTCTTCATAATCATTTATGTATTAATTTTATAGTTTTTCTATTTTATTAAAAAGATAAGGCATCTAACTCAGATGATGAATATTCTTAAAATAAGTGCTTTGGTATCAAAATAAATGAATGGGAGTAAACGAGTGTCAGTTTGTTCAAACAAATCAGAAATGCATTGACTTTAACAATAAACTGTAACCACATTATTCTGCATTAAAAAAATTTAATATACCTACAATATCGAATTTCATGGAAAATTTTGTGTGGTATTTGATTGCAATGTTCGTGAATACTCAAGAACACTAAATAAAACAGACTGAGAAATTTCTATGGAGTTGAAAAAATGTGACAAGAGGTACAGTTCGTTGATAACTACTGCTAATGAGTCTGTAAGCCAAATGTTCCGATGGTTTAGTTTTCATTTACAAATGATTAAAACATTAAAGGCCAAGATTCCATTTCCATAGCCATTTGACCAACTTACGAGGTATTTTATATAATGACAGAGAATTTTATCATGGTGTAAGAAAGACAGTTTTCCTTAAAACCTATATGAATGAGGTATTGAACTATTTTCTTAAGCATTTGATTGCCCTCTTCAAGAATATTCGTGCATCATTAAAGGCTTAATAATTTTATAGTGGTGATAAAAAAATAAGACAAAGGGTTCATATTTGTCATAAATTACCTCTGTGTGACTACGTTTATGTTGTTTAATTCCTTTTAATGAGCATCTTATGGAACACTTGTATAATATTAAATAACCTGACATGTCCCGATGAGAGAAATAATGATTAAAGGCAGCACATGTTTATAATATATTAATGTCTATGCATCAACAATTCTTGTTTTTTTTATTCATTTTTCCAATTGAAATTAATTACAGAAAATGTACATTTTTGATCGAATAATTACAGTCAATACTATACAACCAAGACTGTTAAACGTAGAAGACGATATGAGAGTGGCATTCCCCTTTTTACAACCAAATATAAATGAAATTATCAAAAAATATCAATTTTAGATTTTTAATTAATGTATTCTTATTATTACATTAGAATTAATCATTTAATAAACGCACTGTTGTTTTTGCAGTGCATATAAAATAATTTTTTATTTTGCATTAAAAATTATTATCATAAACTATTTTACACAGCATTATAGGTAAGCAAACAACTTCAAAACTTATCTTCTTTTTTTTGCTGCCCAATTATGTAATCGTTAAAAGTGTGCCTTGACGAAAAGGTTCAAAATTTCTGGTGTAATGAATAAGCAAAACCAAGCAAAGAAAACATTAAAACTCCACGAGTAAAATTTCACGAATTGAATATTCACGAATTAAATATTAGAACTGTCACATTCATTAGAATTTGCTTAAATTAGGGGGAATATTTGGTACATGCATGATATCAGGATACTAAGTTGCCTTACAACTGTAACTACTTAGCTAATAGTGTAAAACTACTAAACATTAAAAATAACATTAAAACATACTTTTTACCATAAAACAGTACAGAAATCTAGATTCTTGATGATGTCCATCATAAAGTAACATATATCGTTGATGATTTTTTTTAAGAAAAGTGTGAATTTGTGTGTGTGTGTGTCATAAAGTAAAGCCAGAATATTCTCCTGATCATAATCCCATTGAAAATCATTAACATGCTTTCTCTATTATTTGTCCTATAATGAAGTATATCAACATATCGGTGAATCGGAGACTGTAATTATAAGGAACGCACCAACTGTAGCATCTATTATGTACCTATCAAATGATGCATTTAATGGCATCATTCACGATTGTTAAACTTTTCACTGTTTAATAGGAAACGCCTACCAATTTTGAGTAAGCATTTTGGAATTTTCACATTTTTTAAAGCTAGAATTTCCTATTTTTGTTAATTTTACAGCTATTTTTCTAATTTTTGCTTGTGTTATTTACATTATAATTCTGCGATAAGAGAAATTTACAGTATATTTTACTTATCATGTATGCAGCAATAGACAGTTTGCTTATACCGATTAAAATTTATGGATAGTAAATTCTTTATATAGCGCCCCTATCTTGGAAACACCCATAACGTCATCAACAAGGAAGTCAGTCCCTCTCCAGCAACCATAGGAATGAGACATATATTGATATGACTCTTATGCTAACCCTTTTCCCTTTATGTTTAGTTTTCATTTTGTTTTATTTGTAGTATATAGATCTGTGTTGTGCTCAAGTTGTATATTAAATGGTAATAAATTATTTTGAGCTATTTCAGGAATTATTTCTTTTTCCTATTCAACCAGATAAATGCTACAATAAAATAATGGCGCCCAACGTGGGGCCCGAGTTCGAGTTTCTTTTCGGTGTTGAAAAAAGAATTCTACCCAGAATCAAATTTTGTTGTTGGAGGGGAACTCAAAAATTTTTACAGGATACCTCCTGATGTGTTGTGTTTATTTAGTTTCATGGGAATATAATCTCATCCGAGATAGTTGTTTTCATCATCTGAGATTGTCAATATCAATTGTTGATACCGTTTCCAGAAGATTTGAAAATTTCAGATAAGTTTCTGTTTATTTTAATCTCTCATAATTTATTCTAAAGAATTACAACTGTAATTGATGAGTGTTAATGTTTATGCTCTTGTGTGTGAGAGAAAGAGAGAATATATAACAATATAACAATATAAACAACGTTACTTATAAAGTTTCTTTATAAGTAACGAAAGTTGTGTTTGATAAAAATGTTATTAATTTTGTGATTTAGAACAATCTTGTTATAGTTGTTTGATTTGGTAGATATGTTTCATATTTTTATTAAATGCGTAATATTTGGTATTAAAATATTTAATTAAAAGAAACATTTATTTCATTATTATATTTGAAGTATTATTGTATGTGAATTATGTAAAGAACTTAATGAATAATAAGTAAAATTGTTAATTCTGAATATTATATTTGAAAATATATCCTTTACAGTGTAATAATGTTTCGAAATTCAGTTATAAAATTAATTGTTTGATGACAGTGTATTTTCACGATACGATACTTTTGTTTTGATTTAAAACAGGAAACGAGGCATCACAAACGCCCGTTGTTTTGTCTTTCATATTGGCGCCTCATTGTCTAACATTTGAATATTTATGATTGCTATGAGTTTAGAGTATATTAATGGTTATTTTTAATTTTTCGTCATTCACTTTCTGTTTAGAATCTTTGAGTTTTATTATTTTAGTTATTGGTTTCATTGAACAAAGAAATAAAATGTTTTGCTTTTCCATATATATTTAAGGGATATATTAAGATAACAAAATAATTATTAATATTTTGGTAAAAGGAATAAGAATTGATACTAAAAAAAAAAAAAAAAAAAAAAAAAAAAAAAAAAAAAA
>JAPDSC010109636.1:25059-47662 GCA_026290005.1 Latrodectus geometricus
AAAAAAAAAAAAAAAAAAAAAAAAAAAAAAAAAAAAACTGAAATCTTTAAAGAAATAAAAGTCAATAAAATATTTGTTGTTATTTATATATATAAAATATTCTTTGAATGTGCATATGATTAACAGTTATCTTAATTAAAATATTTTGCTATATTTCATGTTGGTATTGAAGTATTGATACACTTTATAAACAAAGATACATATGTTGATTTAATAATTCTAAAACGAAAGTATAAATAATTGACTGAAACGAACTTAAAGCTTCATGGTAAAATTTTGAAATGTTTTGTTTTGGTTTTGTTTTGTTTAATTTGAAATATATAATAAGAGTAATTTCTTATAAATTTAATGAGAATAATATAATAAAATTATTTTAATTATATTATGATAATGAATATGACATGAATATTTAATGTTTATTTACAATAATTAAAGAGTTAATTTTTATATGCAATAAATGTTTGAATAAATAATAATAGGTTTAAGTTCACTTGTATTTAATATAAATGGGTTATATTTTCGCATAATACTTAAGACTGGTTGTAACATACTACTCTTTACATAACATTAAGGATTATTAGTGTTTAAACTTTGTTTTAACTAAAATAAGGAACCGCATATTAGAAAAAATAAACAATATTTTAAATCAGTTGAAAAAAAAATGTCATTCCTTGGAAAAGGGAAAAAGGAGGATTTGAGAAACCTCGCTACAGAATTGGGATTGGAGATAGATGACAGTCTAAAAGTAATTCATCTGAAAGATATTATAATATAATAAAGGGATTATGAAGAAGAATTAGTGAAAAATATGCTTACTAATATAATAGAGGAACGGCTTGAAAAAGAAAAACAAGCTGAATTCGAAAGAGTTGCCCAGCAAGAAGCTGCTAAGGAAGAAAAAATAGCCAGAGAAAAAGAAGAACAACTACGAATTGAAAAAGAAAGAGCGTATGAATTGCAACGTTTAAAACTTCAAGTGGAAGCTCAGAATGTATCCCTTTCCACTGCCACTGTTCCATCAAGTGATACAGAGAAAACAAGTTGGGACCTGAATCGAATTCTCCCAAAATTTAATCCTATTAAAGATGAAATTGGTCTTTATCTGACAGTATTAGAACGTCAATTAAAATTGGTGAATATACCTGAAATAAATTGGATGCCATACTTGATAGGCTCATTGCCAGCCGAAATAAATCAGTTAATTGCTAGAGAAAATGAAGAAGATATTAAAGATTATTCAAAAGTGAAAGAGATGCTTTTGAAGCGTTATAGACTTACATCAGATAGGTTTCGGCAGATGTTCTCGTAACATAAGAAAAGTGCAGAAGTCACATGGAAAGACTTCTATTTTGAAATTAAATCGTATTTCGAAGGATGGGTAAAAGAATTGAATATCATCACTTTTGAAAAATTACAAGACTTAATCATTGCTGATCAGTTAAAGAAAAGAACACCTCTAGAGGTTAGAGAACATTTTATTGATCAATGGTCAGAGCTGAACGATCCATTAGAACTTGCAGAAAAGCTTGACAGTTATGAAAATTTAAGACTGGGAATGAAGAAAAGTTCACCTGCCTTTGCTAAGAACCCAAATTTCAAAGATTATGTTAAATCTGCTTCAGAAAGAAAGTACAAACCTAACTCTAGGGAAAATAACCAATTCAAAGTTTCCAACTTTGAAAGTCCAAAATTTATTAAACACAAACCAGAAAGAAGATTTTCTGTTCATTGCTATGGATGTGGCAATCTTGGTTTTATTCAGTCTAAGTGTCCAAAGTGCAACAAATTAAAAGAAGAGGCTAAAACAATTGTTAATGCTGTAAACTTGTATAAGTCGCAAGCTTCAGAATCATTGTCCAGTTCAATTTTTTTAACTGTTTGTGGCGAAAAAGCAGCCTTTTGTGCAGACACAGGTGCGTCAAACTCCATTGCAGGAGAAAGATTTTATACTTTATTGAAAGAGAAAGGTTTCAAATTTCAAAAGAAGAATATTACAATGGTACTAGCCGATGGAAAAGATAGAAATGTCCCAGCTTTGACAACAGTCGTAAATCTTAATGTAGAAGGAAAGAGAGTTCGTATGAAATTTATTGCGTTACCAAACGCTAAAGGCAATAGAACGTTGCTTGGTACTGACTTTCTTCAGGCTGCTGGTATTGTGCTAAACATCCAGAATGGCACTTGGCATTTTAGTGAATATCCACATAGGCATTACTTATTTTATCGTGAACCATCCGAAACCGTAAGTACTGCAAAAGTAATAATGTCGTAGAAATTAACTTCTCCTGATATGTCTGCTGAAATTTCAGAAACCTCTGATTCCGTGAAATTGAGGGATGATGAAGGAAAGCACTTGACAAGAGAACAACGTCAAAAGTTAAATTCATTGCTGCAAAAATATGAAAGTAGCTTCAAGCCAGGGGGAGAACCTACTCCTTTTATTGAACATAGAATCCAGACTGGGAATAGCCTACCTGTTGCCGAACCGCCATATAGAATGACACCTGCAAAGAAAGAATTGTTGAAGAAAGAGCTAGATTCCTTACTAACAGAAGGAATAATTGAGGAGTGTGAATCTCCTTATGCAAGTCCTGTGGTATTAGTACCTAAACCGAACGGTACCATCAGATTGTGTGTTGATTACCGCAAGTTAAACTCAACAACTATTCCGGATAACTATCCACTACCTAGAATGGATGAATTATTATTGACTGAAGCCAAGTCGACAAAATACATGTCTACGATAGACTTAAGATCCGGTTATTATCAGGTCAAAGTTCATGAATCAGATCAAGAAAAAACTGCCTTTATCTGTCCATTTGGAACTTTTAAATTTTTACGTATGCCTTTTGGTTTGCGTAATGCACCCGCAACTTTTCAACGTCTCATTGATAAATTTAGATCTGGTCTCAAAGATGCTTTTGCATTGTCATTCCTTGACGATATCATTATATTATCAGAAACTTTTGATGAACATTTATCAGATTTGGAAAAAGTGTTTGAAAGACTTTCTATGTTTAAACTGAATGCTAACAGAAGCAAATGTCATTTCTCTCGTGACAGAGTGAAATATTTAGGTCATTGGATAACTGAACAAGGTGTAGAAGTGGATGTTGACAAAGTGTCTTCTATTAAAAAAATTCCAACACCAAAATGTGCTAAAGAAATTCAGTCCTTCCTACAGACTTGTTCCTGGTTCCGGAGATATGTCCCACATTTCTCTGAAGTTGCTAGGCCCCTTAGTGACTTAACTAAAAAGAATAAACAATGGACATGGGGTGATACAGAACAGAAAGCATTTGAAGAGTTAAAACGACGATTGATCTCACCACCTGTGTTGTCTCAGCCAGATGGATCTAAACCATTCATTATAAGAACTGATGCCAGTAATTACGCTCTAGGAGCAGTCCTTATCCAAGGAGAAAACTCGGAAGAATATGTGATTGAGTATGCCAGTCGATTACTGAGTTCGGCAGAAAGAAATTATTCCACTACCGAAAGAGAAGCTTTAGCGGTAGTATGTGCTCTTGAGAAGTTCCGCGGTTATGTGGAAAATCAAGAAATCATTATTGCATCAGATCACCAACCTTTGAAGTGGCTTATGAGTATTAAATCGCCATCCGGACGCTTGGCTCGATGGGCTCTTCAAATCCAGTCATATCATCCGAAGATTCTTTATACTCCAGGAAGATCTAATGTAATTGCAGATCTTCTGTCCAGACCATTTGATACAACGGACAAATTCGTTTGTAACTTAAACACCATTTCCATAGATTTACCTTCCCGGAAATCTAAAGACATTCGTGAAGAACAATTAAAGGATGAGGAGGTAAGAAAAATTATAGATTGCTTTGAAATTGGACGGAAAGATGAAAATTATGTGAACTGGACAAGTAGAGGTTATCTGATGAATCAAGGAATACTGTATCGATATTCACCTGAAACAGAATCAGAAGAAGCACAGCTAGTTGTCCCTTGTCATGAGCGAGAACGAGTCCTTCAGCAATATCATGATTCTCCCACTGCAGGACATTGTGGAGCTGAGAATACATATCAAAAAATTTCTTCTAGATATTTCTTTCCTGGTATGAGAAAGTTTATCGCTGAATACGTGAAAAATTGTGCTGAATGTAATCGGTACAAACCTAACAATCAGAAACCTGCTGGATTACTCCGAACGCCTATTTACTCACAAAGATTTGAGACTCTGGCAATAGACTTGTTTGGTCCTCTCCCAGAGACCCCAACTGGGAAAAGATGGATTTTTCTTGTTAAAGATACTAGTACAAGATGGGTCGAACTTTTTGCCCTAAAAGATGCCACAGCTATTAATTGTTCTAAAATATTGATAGAGGAAGTGTTTTTACGTTATGGCTTACCTAGAAGGCTAATCAGTGACAATGGTGTACAATTTGTCAGTGCTGTAATGCAACAAACTTGTAACATCCTGGGTATTAAGCAAGAACTTATACCTTTATATCATCCGCAAGCAAATCCTGCTGAACGGAAAAATCGAGACCTAAAACCCGAATTAGCAATTCTAGTTGGTGACTCACATGATACTTGGGAGGACAAATTACCCATGATACGTTTTGCTTTAAACACTGCATAATGTGATTCTACAGGTCATACGGCGGCCTACCTTCAGTTCGGAAGAGAACTTCGAACTACAGATGATGTCTATCATGATATTAGAGCTGTTATTGATAACGATAACTTTGTCGCAGAAATAACTCCATACTTGAAAGAATTTGCACGACTTACACCCATAATTAGAGAACGCGTAGAGGAAAAACAAGATGCTAGAAAGGAGTACTTCGACAAGAAGCATAGACCCGTTTATTTTCAACCAGGCGATAAAGTTTGGATCACTTTACATCCCATAAGCAAGTCCAAAAGCAAAACAAGTAAAAAATTTATGCCCAAGCGTGAAGGACCTTATATTATACTAACAAATAGATCACCAAATACGTATGATGTTGCAGATCCTGCTATCCCTGATCAAGTACTCGGTACTTATCATACCAATATGTTGAAGCCTTATCAACAATCATCTAGAGATAGAGGTCCCGTTTTTCCTTTGAAAAGTAGAGGAAGACCACGTCGACAGCCTCAGAAGCTTCTTAATCACAATCCTGTCTCCTTGCCGGGACGTCGGCAGAGCCAGAGGGGGAGTCTATAGCGCCCCTATCTTGGAAACACCCATGACGTCATCAACAAGGAAGTTAGTCCCTCTCCAGCAACCATAGGAATGAGACATATATTGATATGACTCTTATGCTAACCCTTTTCCCTTTATGTTTAGTTTTCATTTTGTTTTATTTGTAGTATATAGATCTGTGTTGTGCTCAAGTTGTATATTAAATGGTAATAAATTACTTTGAGCTATTTCAGGAATTATTTCTTTTTCCTATTCAACCAGATAAATGCTACATTTATTATTATTTTTCAAAATAGTTCCTTAAAAGTAATTATTTTTAAAATTTTTAATATCTATAAAACTGATCAAATGCATCTATTGAGTTACTAAAAATTATTGAAAAAATAAAATTAATATATTAATATTACAGTACGACAGAAAATAATGAATAATTTTAAGAAGAAGATTCTGAAACGAAAAACTATTGAGAAGTACACTTTTTTGTATATGCTATCAAGAATGTTACGATTTTCCGATTATATATTAATTATTAAATATAAGTTGGTTACTTTATATTTTAAGTGAAAATAAGTATTTTAATATCGTTTATTCTAAAAATAGCTAGGACTATTCTTTAATAATTCAAGCGTGTTTAACTTACATTTATTCACTTACTAATATTATTGAGGCTTTTTTATATATGAATTTATTATTATTATTAGTTTTTGTATTATATTGAAGATTATTTTCACATTAAACTATTTTTCAAATTAACAAAAGCAAGGAAAAATAAATTAGAAAATTATTGAAAAGTTCAAATTTACCTAGAAATAAAGACACAATTTTAACTGAACAGTGTTTCAGTTTATATGTGGGCATTTCAAAACAAATTAAAACTTATTACGGAATTGATTTTCATTATATTAAGAACCTAGAAGCATTTGTTATATTAACTATTCATTTCGTTAGTACTTTAACAATAAGAAGCCTGTTCATAGGCAAGATTTAACAATGACAGACAGTTGGTGTACATCCAATAAAACATTGAATAAAGAGCTAATTTTGGAAAAACTGTTTAATTTTTATAAATTCAGGAATACATATAAAATAAAACTGTATTGCATTTTGTAAGAATTTGGTTTTGTTTTTCTTTAGGCAGTTATTTTACCCATTAATTCGATCTCCACTTTGCGATAAAATGTTCTTTATGTTACTGTATCATTTCGCTGACACAAGCAATAAGGTCACCAGATGGCACTACTAATACAAATAAAATATCACAAATAAAATACTTTATCATCACATTTTAAAACCTGTTCATCACTTTTATTTTTATAATAATGTTTTATTTTTTAATATATTAGTTACAAATACTTACTTTTTTATTTGAATTTCATGTGTTCTCGTCAACAATTTCGTTTCGGTGAGATACGATTCGGTGAGCACAAGCAAAATGGAATAATGCCAAATTAGCTAATAGATACATGATAGGACACAGATGGCAAATAAATATTTAATGAAATTTTCTGGAGTATTATGCTGAAAGAAACATAAGGTGAACTATTTTTAGAAATACATATTGTTGTGCAGCCATTTAGTTCTCATTATTTCGGATATTTAAGTCCATTCGTATGCTAAGAAATAACAATTGATTGATGGATTGATAGCTGCAAAAATTATTTCGTAATTGTCAAAAAAAAATTAATACAGAAATACAGACAGTGATTAATATAACTGTTACAAAATTATCTAAAAGAAAATGAGTAGTAAAATAAAAGAATAAAGTTAAGGAAAATTTAATATAATATGGGAAATTACAATGTAAAAGTTTTTATAATTCCTTATGAAGAAATAATTTATCACTCATAAAAACAGTTTTTTTTCAAGATAAATTTTAATTTTCAAATAATTTAATATGTTGTTTCGAATCGTTTTCGGATAAAATGCTATATTTTAATTTACAATTGGAATTTAATACAACCATTCTATATAGTATATTCAATTCAATACTTCATTTAAATAGCTTCAACCAATTAATTTATATTTTTGTGAAAGTTATGTAACATTTAACCTAACTTTTTAAAATTTAAATTATTTTAAATTCTTTAAATAATAAATGCATGAATTATGTAGTAAATAAAGATTCTATTTTGTTTATTAGAATTTGTCATAGGCGTACAGTAAAAGTAAATATATTAGGTAAAATTTTATAAAAAAAATATTTCAAAATATTTTAAATTAAACAAAGCAAGTATTCCTTAAGATATGCCTTAAGATTAAGAAAATTCTTTATTGCAACTTTGTTGAAATTCATAATTTTGTACTAAAGCTTGGATGATTGTTTTGGTAAAAATGTTTTAAGAAAACAGTGTTCGAAAGTAACTATATAGAACTGTTTTTCTTTGAATTTATATATATAGAAAGTTATTCTTTGAATTTTGTTAGAAATTGAATAATATAAAAAATAAATTTATAAATAAAGTAAAATATTTAATTTAATTTAAAAAACATTAAATAGGAAAAAGTCGAAGAAAAATAATTGCAATTCTCTTATGTATTTTCTTTAATATATTTTCAAAATTAAGGGAAACTTTACTAAAACTGCATATAAATTTTTTTTGTACAAAAATTTAATTAAATATACGTGTATCACTACAATTTTATTTACTTTTTAAAAAATGTCCCGAAAATAGACGCTTATTATAAAATTTTTTAAAAAATTGTGAATCTTGAAATTATAAAAGATTAAATAAAATTAGATAAGTAAAAAAAGACTTGAAATTTATGAAAAAGAAAGAGAAACAGTTGTTTTTTATTTAAACTAATATTGAAATTTTATTCAGCCACTCATAAAATATTTAATTCCTGAGAATATAATATTTTTTTAACAAATTCTAGTGGTTAACTATCGAAAGAAATTCATCCAAAAAAGGAACTATATAACAGATTTAATTCATTATATATTTCTATTTCTTATTTTCTAACTACTGATTCTGTCACAAGAAGCTAAGCTGACTCGTTAAAAACCTGAAGGAATTGATAGTTGTGTCATGAAGAATCAATAAATAAAAAGACGATGAACCAATCACGAAGGGAATTTGATTAGTGAACATGTGACAGTTTGAATGCCATCCTATTTCGAGATAGAGACAATTTACATCATCAGACTAACGTTAATTTACTTATCAAGACCTTATTACTTTGATAAGAAGTCAGCAATGATTCGGATTTTAATTTTACACCTTGTCAATTGTACTGAGCGCTAATTTCTGTAAAGGAAAAGAAAGAAATATTCCATCAAATGAATTCAATACACGAAGTTCTTCATAAATAAATGATTAATATTTACATAGTTTGTAAGAGAGTTTACTAGAAATTCAGAATTAATCAAGGAAATGCTTGAAATATATTTAAGTTGATTTTAATATAATTTATTTTCTCAGAATTTTTTTTTATTTCTTTGTTTTGACCATCTTGAACATCATCATTCAAAAGAGTTCACCCCATAAAATTATTGTAAGCAGTAGAGATATATGAGACCTTCTCAGTTCGGCTATTTGTGATGAGCAAAAAATATTTTCTTTTTAAATTGATATATACATCCGTATTCAATTATTTTATGGTCAAAAACTTAATGTTAAATTTTTCTTTAAAGTCAACGAAAAAAAAACTTATTTCTTTTAATATTTCAGCCAAGAACTTTAAGAAATTATGTATTAATGAAAAACATTTAGCTATTATTTAAAAGAATAATTCAATAAAGTTCATAATTTGCATTTATCAGTGACCTCTAACTGTCAACTTAAACTGGTGCTTATTAGTAATTACATCCCTTAACATAAGCCTCTTAGAGATTTTTTTAATTCTTCCACTTAATAATGCTGACATTCATGAATCAGTTTTTGAGTCATTTTTAATAAGAACTGACTAAAAATTCCGCTTAATTCCATACTTATAAACTTTTAATTACAAGCAACTATTATATAGTTTGTAAGAAACATAACTTTTTTGCTGATGATGCAAAAATTTTATCTCGAATTTATATTACTCTATGTTAGAAGGGTATCAGAACTTTCTGCCACGACATCCACGTGTCTGATACGTGACGCTGTGAACTGAAAAAATTTGAACTAATACAGGTTTTCCCGCTTAATTCCATATCATTTCAAAAAAAAAATTTATGGAATTTCGTATGTTTGTGGGTAAGTTAAAAATAACATTTATATTCGAAGAGGGATTCAGAGAAACTGATATCGTGTACGGATAAAGTAGTGTTAGTCCTATATTTGTGAAAGATTTAATTTATGAATGATTTACTTTGGTGTTTTTTTATTATCTATTAAAGTACTCACACTTTATATTCCATGTTAACTAGAAAAAAAGGAAACCTAGCTTTTTTATGTTCTTATGAGTTTGCTTAACTAGTTAGAGAGGAAAAAACAGACGAAAATGTTTTTAACATAATTTTTTCTCTTACAAAATATTTTCTTCTTTATATTTTCTTTTGAACAAAAGCATACGTTGAATTATTAATACACATCTACATTCTAAATTTACCCAAAAGTCTGAAAATTGCGGTTATATTTTTTTGCTTTTTTTTCTTATCAACTCTTAACTAGCAAAGTTACATTACAAACGAAACCTTTTCTTATAATTTATTCTCTAACCAAATATTTACCATTAACCAAAATCATATTTTGAATTATTAATCTATATATGCATTATTTAAAATAGTCAAAAATCAAAATTGCTAATTTGTTTTTTTTTTATTTCTTTCATCAATGTTTAACTAAAATGATGTTTGATTAGAACGAAACAAACTAAACTATTTTCTTACATAGTTTATTCTTTGATATAGTTTTTCTTTGAACGAAAACAAATTTTGAGTCATTAATTCAGTGCTACATTCTAAATTTAATAAAAAAAACCAGCCTGTTTTTATTTTTCATTAGTGATTAATTACTAAAATTGCAGAATAAAATGTCTGAAAAAATAAATTATTATACAATTTATATTCTGTCTAAATATTTTACTTTGACTAAAAATACAATTTGTATTTTGCATCCCCATCTATATTTCAAATTATTCTAAAAAGTAACATTATTCTTAAATGCAACTTCACTTGTTAAAGAACAATCAATTTCTTATTGCTGTTTAACTAGTGAGTTTCATTATAATGTAATTGATAAAACTATTTTTCTTTGTAATTTACTCTCTGATGAAATATTATCCTTTAATCAAAAACACATTTTGAATTATTGATCCACATATATATTCCAAATAAATTCAAATATGCAAAAAAGCAGCTTGTTTCTTATTTATTTTTATCAGCATTTGTCTGGTAAAGTTACATTAAAATCAAATGGACGACGCAATTTTCATATAATTTATTCTTTTATTATTTTTTTTCTTTTATTATAAAATATTGTTTTTTTTGGGGGGGGGGAAACCATTTAATATCAGTGTTCTAAAACAATCCAAAAGATGAAAACTCAGCTGGGTTTTTTAATTGTTTCTTTATTAATAAATGTTAGTTAATAAAAGTCCATTAATAAGTTTTAGAATTAAACGGGGGAAAAAGATAAATATATAACTTTCCATTTGACCAAAATTAAATACAATTTCCCCTTGACATCTGTAATATTTTTCCTTTACGAAACCACATTTTCATTTTTTTTTCTTAATGCCCGGCTGCTACTAGGGCAACATTCAGCATTACTAAGAGCGGAACTGGTGATAACTTATATGGTGGGGCGCCCAGTGGGTGTGCCTTCGCTGCTCGAAAGAGATTTTGAATAATAAATTTAACTATTTTAAATCTGATCTATTTTCGACACACCAGGGACCATTAACCACAAAGCTAAAAATTATTCTTACGCTATAGAAAATAGAATATATTACTTTTCCTTTATTTATCCTATTCTTAAATGTCATTCCGAAAGTAAAATAGAACACATTTTTAGTTACAAAAAAATATATATCACGCTAGTGAACTGACATTAGATTAAAATTGACGAAAATATTTTATTTTGGGAAAAACCAGATGTTGAAATTGCACAATCAACATATTTCATATGTATCCTATCATCTATGTATCATTTGATCATTAATAATTCAAATTTAAAATTGAGTTTTCCCTCTTCAGTGATTATTATATTATATAATATTATAACATCTTTATTTAATGTGATTTGATAACATCTGTATTATATAATAACATATTATATCTTTATTATAATAACATATTAAAATAGTGATTATAATAACATCTTTATATATTTATATAATGCAAAAATTTCATTTACAAGTTTTTCTCGAATTTATATTACTTTATGTTAGTTTATTTTCAATAATTAAAATGAAAAATAAAAAGCCTTATGATTAATGCTTTATTTTGCTAAAACGTATTGTAAAGAATTGAACATTTGAAATTTGTTTTATTGATACCATGTATAACTTCTCAATATAAATTTTATCAAATTTAGGTACTGCATATTTTAATTTTTTTATTGTAATTGCTTATACACAGTCAAGTGACATTAATGTGACCAAACGTACAGTCGACTTTAAATAATTTATCACAGAAGTCAAGTGGCAACACGGTGAAATTAAGCGTAAATAAAGGGTCTGTGAGGACTTCGGAAAAAATTGCAATCGTGGGTGTATTGCAGAAACGAAGAGATGTATCCGACATCCAGAAGGGTTTGATTATTTGCTTTCGGACTAAGGGTGGAGGCATTTCCAAAATGGCTAAGAGCTGTCCTTTGACACCGTGGTAAAAATATAATACTATGCATGGCAAAACGAAACTGTCATAAATCAGAGAAGTAGCAAATTCGATACACTACAGATGACAGGGGTAAATGACGCTTGCGGATATGCATTCGATGGAACAGACGTGCTACCGTTGAGCAGCTAACCGCCAAGGTAAATCAAGGGGCTAGTAGCAATGTCTCCCAAACTATTCTTCAGAGAACGTGGCTAAGCGTGAGCCTCCGAATGAGATGCCAGTTTCATGAACCTGTACTAACTGCTGTTGGTTGGTGACGAAGGTTGGAATACGCACGCGAGTATCGCAACTGGATATCCACTGAGTGGCAATAGGTAGCTATTTCGGATGAATCACGGAAAGATGGATGATGGCGTATGTGACACGATAACATTTCAACCATTTTAGGAATTGTCCTAACTGGAATATTATAATTTGAGGAATGTTTTCCTGGCATTATCTAGGTTCACTTATCACTCATTCACAAGTACGCATCAGACTTTGCGGACTATGCTCCCCTTATATTCGCATTGTTATTCCTCAGGATGAGAGCAGCTACCTAGAGGACAATGTGAAATGTCAAACAGTTGGCCTTGTTCGTATTGATTCGAAGATCACTAAAATAAGTTTACCATCGTCCCTTGACTTAAGCAGATTGGAATATGTAAGGACATTTCGATCGGATTATTCGTGGCATGGATACTCACCTGCATAATCTAACACAACTAGTAACGGCACTGGAGTCATCATGGTTAAACTTCCCAGTAAACATTTTCAGGAATCTAATTGACTTTCTTCAGCAGTCTGCCTAATTTAAGTTTGTGCTATATAGTTGTATGTATTTTTTTAATAAACATCTTGCATATATATTTGAATACAGATTTCTTTCCCTTGGGTTTTCTTAGTATTACTTGTGAAGCTGATTTTCTGGTAAACTTAATAAAAATTTCATATACGTAATTATTGATATTATAAATTAAAAACCATAGCAAAAACTAAGTATTACATTTACTTTAATAATTACTTTTGTTAATTTAAATATTTACTTTTGTTATTGAAAGCAATTTTTCTGAGTACTCCATTATTTACATTAATTAATATTGAAAAGTATGAAAAGAATTTTAAGAAAAATATATAATAATGAAATAACAAAGTTAATGGTAACATTAACAATGATAGAAATGCTTATATCCCCGAATACGTACTATTAGTATTAGAATACGTATACAAGTATTACTATACGTACTCGTATACGTATACTACTATTAGTATTAGTATACGAATACGTTCTAATAACTATTAGTACTATAAAACGTAATATACATAACTGCTAATGGTTATATATATATACTATTTTAATTTACAACAAAAGTTTTAAGAATTACATTATTTTTTCAACATTATTTGTATCAAAAATTATTACATACGAAAATTCATATTTATAATCCTATTAAGAATAATATCAACAGACGTCTCGTTAATTTCTTAAAAACATTAACTATTTAAGAAAATCTATAAAAATTTAACATATTTAATTATTTTACTATTTATTTCACTAAATCCAGTAACAATTTAAAATAAAAAATGCTAAAATTCACTTGTACAGGAAAGGCAATCAATCTTGAGTAAATTACTATTTAATTAATTATATTTTTCGTGAAAGGTAAATTGATACTTTTCAGAAACGAATGAGGAGGAAAAAAAGCCAGAAAGAGAATTAAGACATATATTTCTTTGATTTGAGCTTTGTTCACTTACTGAGATTTTTATCTGGTTTTAAGCTTGATGGATGGGACGTAAGGACATTGTATATCGCTTTTTCCTCATTATAGAAGAGAATTGATTAGTACACCAGCTCTTGACAAAACTATATAATACCATAAAATAAGAAACGAAGCAGATATTAGGGATTAGAAGCGTTGATTAAAATTATGAATGGCGATTTATTAATCAATTTATGATCTGTTGTGTTTTGTATGCGCTGTCGCTTTTTTGTAGAGAGAAAATATGTATTAGTATTTAAATGGTTACATAACTAATAATAAGAGTAATGATTTGTTTTAGAAATATTATTACAGTTTAATTTATGAAAATGTTTTTGAAGAATTAATTAGTTAGATTATGCAAGATGAATTAAATTTATTACGTATCACTTCATAATTATAAAATCAATAATTTTAATAGCAATTTTTTTATAAGCAAAGAAGATTCTTATTAATTTTATACATTTATTCTTGTATTAGTGATTATTTTACTAGCAGATACAATATAGAGAAAGCAGCTTGTGTAGTACATATAAGTCCAATAACAATATTAAATTTTCATAAAGCTCTCTCTTAAGATTTTTTAAATAATAATCTAATTTTTCTGATTTTAATTAATATTATATTTTCTTTTTTAAAAATCTCATTACTTCACAAATATATTAACGCTTTTGATTCAGCAGATTTAAATTTAATATTTAGATGCGTAAGAATTTATTACGTTACAATTACGGCATCTTCGGGGCATTATGTCACAATTTCACATGATCTTGGCAACATTCCTTCTTCACCAAAAAAATTCAGAAATTAGCATGATGGATTATATGGTAGTTGTTCCGAAAATATTATACTGAAGTAAGATATTTACGTACATTGTACTATTATGTATGTAGACTGTGCTATTCTTGTAATATATATTCTCTAGCGTAATATTTTCTCTGTTTTTATTACCATTGTGTGAGGTTGCGATATAAATTTCTAATTATATTGTACTTTAAAAACTCAATATTTAGCATGAAAACTAAACGAGATATTTAGTTAAATCTTTGAATTTTTATTAGCATTTGTTACATCAACTTGACATTATTAAATTGATATATATACTTTATCTGCAAACATCACATTTTTTTTATTGAATTACCGAACTTGTTTTACAGATTCATAGATTTATTTTCATAAAATATTTAAATAAATTTAAATCTTGTATGAAATATATGTAAAGAAACTATAAAATTTCAGAATTAATGGTATTATAATTTAATGCTGAAAATATATTTTCAAAATATAAACCAGAAAAAAGACAATAATAAGATTGATTGACGTAAACTGAAATAAACTCTGAATGCTTTATTAAAGTTTATTTTCCTGTACTTTTATAATAAAGCAAATTTAAAGAGGGACTAAATTTGGCACGAAAGTATATATATGATAAATTTAGTTAGCTACAGATTTTGTGGACATTAAAAAAAATATTTCAAGGCAAATATTTAACATTAATTTTTTAATTAAGACTTGATTTTTCTTATAATGTTTCAGGAAAAGTTCTGACTTTCTATTGAAATTGGTTGCAGAGAAAAAAAATCAAAACATTATTCTTACACCACATATTTGTAAAGCTGGATTTTCAACAACATTTAACGTAAAAATTAAAATCATAGTTGGAATAATACAACTCAAAAACTTAATAGTATGGAAAATTGTAAAATAAACCAAATAAGAAAAGAAACTCAAATACTTCATAACATCATAATTCAAAAGAACAAATAGATCCTGGTACATTTTGAAACATTGCCCAGATATTGTTATTAACTAGTTCCACTCTTACTGACTTCATAAATGGGAAAAAAATGGGCATCTTCTGTGTCCTAACACTGGAGCACAAAAGATAGAAGTCTGACTCAGCTCCAACGTTTATAGAACTTAGCTGGGGTTAGAAATGAGGAATTAGAAATGCTCAAGTCAATCACCCATAATTGTGACACCTGGATCTTGACAGATAGTAGAAACTCAATCCAACACTTAGCTAAATGGCATAGAGTGAGGGATAGCGTGGGAGCTAATATACTCAAAAACTTAAAATACCTTTCCCAGTCCCATAAGATCCACTTTCAGTGGATTTCCTCTCATGTTAACATCGAGAGTAATGAGATAGCTCACATCTTGGCCAAGGCGAGTGCTGGTGATGCCATTAAGCCCACTGCACCTCTTACCTACTTGGAAATTTCTTCGAGAGCTATGAACCAGTTTAAAACCCTATGGCTCTCCTTTCTGTTCATCACTGGTATAGCAACGATTTGCCTAAGGGGTTCTCGGGCTCTTGTATGCTATAGACAGGATCAAATTGCGCTTGATCGCTTTCTCAGTGGACACCAAAAAACTACAAAGTTCTCTGGGGCAATATGAAGACTGCACCGAGTATTTTATGAAGGAGGCACCTGAACATATACTTGTTTGTCTGGGCCTATCCAGGCAAGACTTTGCTGAAAATCCACTTTTAGTTTTGGACTTCTTCATGGTGCCCAGTTTCATGGACTTGATTTAGCTCCGCTTATCTTGGGGATGTGCAGCACAACTCTTACTGAAATCTTCAAAGATCGCCAAGTCAGAATATCATTTTAAAAGAATTGTAATTTTTATTGCTTTTTAATTAAATTTTCCCTTCAACCTTGTTGATACTTTATTTTACCAAGAAGGATGAGAGTAATATTTTGGTAAATTTCTACTTATTTTACTTTTATAGTATAAATACGACAAGAGTAAAATTGTTGTTTCTTTTCAATACAAGTATTTATCAAAATTTTTTTATGGCCCCTTAATTTAAAAAAAAAGCTCTCCATTTCTGTTTTCATCTTTTTTTGAAAACAGAAGTAATTAACATTATTTTAGTATTTTACTCAAAATCTTATATTATAACTGCAAATATTTTTATAACATTAAAAGTGCAATGTAAGTTCCAATTTTATTTGGGATACTTAAGAAAATTCGACTACACAAACAATACTGTGAACCTGTTAAAGTTGTTTGACGGAAAATCCGACTTGAGGATAAGAATGAGGATAATACATTATACATATAACAAAAAATAAGAAATTCATTACTTGTCAGAAATATGACACTATATATTTAATTTTAGTTAAATAAGTGTAATATTATTATAAATATAAAGCATAGCAGAAAAGGAAAATATATTTTATTATTAAAGAAATTTGAAACTGAAAGTAGGGAAGTTTCGCTATGTATAAAGAATAAAGAAATTTCTATTTTTATAAATTATGATGTGCAACTACTGCTTTTAAAATATTTTGTATTTTTATAACAATATTTTTTTAATATACTATAGCTAATTTTATAAATGTGATCAGAGTTCATTACTCTCAATTTTTGTATGAGTTTTAAGGTACTTCAGTTTTATATCGTTGACCATTTCCGTGAAATAAATATGTTGCTAAGTTTTACAATTTCGTGATAGCACAGGCTGATCAGTATTGTTACCCGACGTTTTGTATTTCTTAGCCTCAGTTAAATTAGTTTTTAAATTTATGATTCGTTTGTTAAAACCATCCCAATGTAAAAATTAGAATATGACTTGGAAAAAAAAAGAAAAGAAAAAAAGTCTTAAATAATAACTTTTTTTTTTCAGTGAAGACACAAATTAAATAAATGTTGTCCCTCATATTTTTAAAAAATGATTAAAATTTAAGACCTGGTTATCCAGTATTTATTGGAGTTACATTAAAAGAGTCCTAAAATGTTTGGAATTATGCCGAAACATTTGGTGACGACGGGATAATACAAAAAGTAGCAATTTTGAAATTTTAATTTTTCTTCATATTGTTAATATATATCTAGAAAACATTCATCATTATTTATATTATATAATTATGAATAGTAGAGATCACGCTATGTAACATGTGAAAATAAAAGTTTACATAAATCTATAGTTATCATTGTTTGGTAGAATCATTTAGTGTCTTAAAGACAACTTAGAAATGTGGAATGGAAATCTTATGGACAAATTAAAAATTTCAAATGTATGTATTTTTTTGCCTATAAATTATTTCTTCAGATTATTTATTGGCTAGGAGCTTAAGTGATGTCACGCACCTTATATAGAGGGACTCCGAGTGAGTGCCTGCGTAGCCCTAAATTTGAAAAATCAATTCTTCATAATTAAGAAACAGAGACCAAGCAGAAGATCCCCAGACTTGGTCTGCCACCCTTAGAAGTATGATTTTACATGAAGGACATTGCAACCACGACATATTTAACGTTCCCAAGCCACTAATAGAGAACACGACTAATTATTAGTTGCGTCAGAGTTGGTTAACGAAAGCTTCTTTAAAATACACAACACCTAAGAAAGATGAGATTTTATTTATATTAAGTTTGTTAAATGTTTTTATAGCTAGAATAAAATGTATAAAACTTTTTAGGCATTTTAAATATCATTTCACATTAAAAAATACTTGTTAATTAATTAAAAGATTCCTACACAAAGAAACTGACTTGTGGATAAAAAAATTGTAAATAAAAATGACAAGTTGAAATTTCTGCATGATCATGAATTATTTTGATAGTATTTGAGAAAAAATTGTTTAATATTTCTTATCATGAAAATATGTATCTGATAAATTCGAATTTCCTTTGAAAGGGACTTATATATTTGCATCGATATTGAAGACGGGTTTGATGCGATACGGTAGTTAAATACGAGTGATTTCTTACACGTGGCTGAAATAAAATAAAAGATAGAAGCGTGTGTCAATGTCTTCAACTGAGATAATGTTTGATGCATAATTCAACATTTAAAGGATAAAAAGCGAAAGATTTTTTTCGTCCCTATTAGATGTTCACAAGGCATAATTTCGAACGTGTGAGAAATATAAATTAGTTTATGAAGCATAAAAATTATGTGGAAGTGGACGTCCGAGATATACCACCAGGTGTGAGGACAGATTACTTGTATAGATCTATTAGAAGGTGAGACTAAAACTTAACTAAAAGTTCAGTCTCACGTGGCTATTGTGTAGTATTAGTAGATATATGTGACGTAGATTACACGGGATTTTCATTTTGTAAATAAAAATAATATTGATAAAAGGCTCATAGTCAGATTTTAGGTCTGTAAGGAAATACTAAAACATAAAACAAAACACCATAGAATAATTTCATTTCAGGTAAATCCAGCGTTTTATAAATGATGATAATGATGAAAAATTGAGTATGGAGACTGTTGGAAATATATTGCTAAATGTTCATCTTTAAAGATAATTTTTTTTTATCAATCGATAAATATTTAGAGTTGTATGTTTATAAATGAACTATAGAAGATTTTGCAAAAGGAATTCTTCTTTTTCTTTCTAACGCTCAAACACTTGGAAACTTCATCCTTTGGCACAGCAAGGATTGCAAATGAAGGGAATTGATATAGTGAAGCACACAATGGGTGTGCCATCACCATCCCAAAGGAGGTTGAGCCTTCACAATGTAAAGGCAAAATAAAAGCAGAAGACTCCCAGACTTGACTTTTCATCCTCAAAAAAATATTTTACAAGGGGGATATTGTAATAATGACATATTTTATTACTATAATAATGACCTATTCCATTATTAGGTGCCATTCTTTTTTTCTTTTTTAAAGCTCAATTGATAGGGATTTTTTGTTTTCCTGGTTGATGCAATTGCTAGTTTTGATTAAAAACATTGAACTATTAAGTTCTCTCAAACACATAAGCCCAAACAAATTCAAAAATAGATTACATCTCTATACTTTTAGCAAATAAATAATTATATTTTATACATAAATATTACAGGGCCTTCGGTCTCGAAAACAGATATGGACACTATGTTGGCCTTGGCCCTCGATACGCTGCCGTGTCACTAAGTTTAGTTTGATTTATTAATATTAAACAATTATTTCAAGTGGAAATAAAACAATCTTATAAATTTATATTGCAATCCAATATTTTGAAAATTAAAAACAAATTAAAACCACGTTATAAAGCAAGAATTTAATTTAAAATAAAAAGATTGAAATAAAATGTAATCGTAAATGCTTCATAATGAATACCACATCGTGAATTCTTTAAAAAATACATTAATTTCAGATATTGTAAAACAAAACATAATTGTAGAAAATTTTAATTAATAGATCTGAAATAAATATTTCTGAAGTAAAATATTTAATTTGGTCTGAAAATATTTATTATATTGCATAAAAGGAGATATTGTGGAGAACAAATAATTTCTTCATCATTGTATCAAATAGCATTCATTAAATTATTCCTTTCTTCATAATCTTTTAATTTATGATTGGATTTAATTTTTTGTGAAAAATATTTTAACCTTTTTTTTTCATAGAAGGCCTTGCTTATATCTACAAATCTTTTTATGCTTCTCTTTTTGTATCGAAGATTTACGAACCATTTTTCGCTTATCCTTTTCCATTGAAAGCTTTTGCTTATGTCTACTAATATTCTTATGCTTATCCTTTTTCGTTGAAGGTCTACCAATCTTTTCTTCCTTATCTTTTTTCATTGGAGGATTCTTTTGATGCCTATCAGTTCTTTTTTGCTTATACTTTTTTTTATTGAAGGCCTCTACTCAAGTATACCAATCCTTTTTTCTTTCTCTTTTTGCTTATCAATTTGAATGAAGATTTCTGCTTGTGTCTACCAAACCTTTTTTTTTTATTTTTATCCTATTTTAATTAAAGGCCAAGAAATTTTTAATGGCATATGAAAATTTCTCTCTAATAGAATCATGCCTTCCGCTTTTAACTAAATCAAAAAAAAAAAATGGCTTGGAAAAAGTAAAAATTGCATTAAAACGCGACATTGTATTAAATTTTACACTAAATAAAATTGCTCTTGATTTCTCTATCAGCTTCATTGTATTTATATCGCCAATGTTCGAGTTGGCGAAGAACATGAATGTTCAAAGTCGCCAACATATGGTCTCTATGATCGGTAAGTACTAAATATAATCTATTTCGTGTATAATTTCAATATGACCTATAAAACTTTTCAATCGTCATTTGAATCATAAGTACGAGAAAAAAATTAAATAAATCAATGCATATGATGTGTATAAAACATTTTTATAGATGATTAATTATTAATATAAATCCTTATCAAATCTTTAAAATTTTATTTAAAGATAAATACATTTGATACAACTTACTTTTTAACATTTGAAAACCATAATTACGTTGTGGATGTTAATATTTATAGATGAAACGCTATTTATTTTCATTTGATTCATATTTCGCAATTTAAAACGTTTTCTAAAAATTTTCATTATATAAATTATCATTAATTCATCTCTTCTTTATGATGTTCTAAAAATAACTGAAGTCATTATCTATACGGTACAAACTTGTAATTACATGCATAATTTGGTTTAATTATTTTTTTCAAGAAAAAATGGGTTTAATTTTCCACATTCACAATATAAATCAAAATTTTATCAAATCCTTGATGTCCATTTTGACAGCAATTTTTGCATCCATTAATAATCAATCATTTTAATAGCAACCTTAATGACGTTAACAAGTTTTAAATTTCAGCGTCAAGAATTGATAAATGTATACTTAATGATTTCTTGTTTAAATTAGTTGGATTTCAATACAAGTTGAACATAAAATTAATTATTTTTCTTTTATTGAAGTCATACACTAAAGGACCAAGAAGTGAAAATGATGAGAAACTTTAATGATGTTGTATTGTTAATCTATTATTAACAAGAAAAAAGAAAGTGACAAATTATTTTCACTGGTCTACATATAAATCAGATTAATTGATATGGGCGAATGTGTTGCTTAATCAAGGGTAGCAATAAAAGATTTTGATTTTTGATGAATGCAAAACTAAAAATGTAATTACTTAATTAAATGAACAGATTAATTCTCTTTCATGCGATTATTAAAAGTTTATACTTCTAACAAAATTTTGACTCTTATTTATCTCTAAAATCTATTTCTAAAATTAAATTTATCTCTAAAATCAAATTTGGCAATATCTCTAGTAATATGAATTGATCTTAAAAATGAAAAATTCAAGAAGAATGAAATAAAAGTTAAAATAGATAGAATATTATTTTCCACTTTATGATCAATAAAGAAAATGTGAGGTGTGTATTAATATTTATTATTTATTACAATGTATTATTTTTTATATTTGAGCCTTCAATAAAAATTCGGGGTTTCTCAGTTAGTAGGTTAAAAAAAATGTGTAATTTAGGTAACAATTCATTAATAAATACAACTTAAAAGTTTCAATGATTTTTTTTTCTTGATTGCCAGTGGTTATCAAAAGCAAACCCACTTGTTTACGATTCAAATTCAATATGATTTTTTTAATCATTCATTTCTTTAATCTAATAATATCGATATTAATTACAAAATGTAATTTTAATGAAAAATCTTCTTTCGTAAAAATCCAAAAATATGCTTTTGCTACATTTAGAAACAAGGTTTATTCATGAAATGATAGCTGATGTTTTTTAAGAGAATGGACTAAACATTTAATCTCGATAAAAGTTGGTGTTTCAATGGGAAATAATTCAAATAATTTTCCCTTTCAAACTATTTTCTAAACTATATTATCCATGCATACCATAATTTCCATGAAAAAGCCTACCTACTTGCGAGTTTAAAAGTTAAATATTTAACAGAGTGGCGCTTATGTACATTAAAAAAAAAAGAAGGTATTTCACTGAATTCTAAAAAAGTATTTGAAAGTATATGAAAATGTGGGAAAATATAGCCAATTATATCCGTTATAAAAAGCCTGTAATTATACTTCCAGATAAAATTATTATAGAAGAAAAAACATACATGATGGTTTGATAAGACTAGGATTACTTAGATTCTAACTAATTTTGGGATTTTGCAAAATCTTTTTTAATTCAAATAATCAGATTGAATAATAA
>JAPDSC010109637.1:0-12377 GCA_026290005.1 Latrodectus geometricus
ATCTGATCTTCTTTTTCTCAGTTTAAAATTCTTCACAGTTATGTACACTGAATTGTTTTGGCATATCAAGTGATACGGTTGATTTCTTTTGTCTTTTTACGCTTCAGTAGGGAGAGACATTTTCTTTTGCTGATTAGATAAATTTAAATTGTTAAAACGAGTAAAAAAATTGGTCACTTAAATATATAGCAACAAGATAAAAAAATTGCAAAATGAAATAACTTGAACATTAATACATCAAGTTCCTCAATTTTATAAAAACAATTGCTTTTATCTTGTTTGTCAGCGTACTGCGGTCGAAAACATGAATCTTCAATTCAAAATTTTGTTGCTTAGCAGCACAATTTACTTCTTGATTACTACTGATACAGGAAATCATTTTCCTTCAAACGCAATCGTTGACTTCAACTAGTTTTTAGGAAGCTACTCTGTCTCCAAAAAAGAACTGTTGCATTACTTCCTCGAATTTACTTTGTCATTCAACCTGATTTGAATGAAACAAATCCATATCATAACTGAAATCCGATTGCTATATATCTTTTGTTATGTAAATTAAATAAAATCTGATTAATTGAATATCTATCCATAGATTATCGTTTACAATTAAACGTGACTTTAAGGAAAGTATTAAAATAAGTATTTATATCCATCATATTTATTATTAATGATTGGGATTATTAAAACTAGTTACTGAGCACTCGTCAGAAGTAAAAGAATAATGGTTAATATTTCATTTTCCCATCTATTTATGTGCTCAGATCCCCAGGTTAATGTATGGAAATTGGTCAATGATGCACTTTTTCTGATCACGTTTGAGCTATTCTTATTTTTTCATCAGAATTTTTTGCTATATTTTGCTATATTCTGATAAGAATATATTCTGTTCAATAATGTGTTTCTAATGTTTAAATATATAAAGTAATATTTTAATTTCATTATATATGACATTTTTATGTAAAAGATAGTTTTTCACCTCTGTATTTATATGGAATATTAGTTTTTAGTTCCTTTGAATATTTCTTAACCTTAAGGAAAGTTTTGAATTCTGCATCAGCAATGCTCAATTTTTTGTGGATTACATTTTAAAACAGCTGGAATTCAATATTGTTAATTTTTATTTACGATCGATAAAAAGTGTGGTTTTTATAAATATGCAAATATAATTAATAAAATTTAGAGCAGAAAAATAAAAAAATTAATGAGTTTTAAAGAGCAAAAGGCTTTTAATTTCATTAATTATTAAAAAAGCATTTTTTGATAAAAAGCCAACTCTTTTGAAGTCTCGGATCCAAAAGATTTGATAATCAAAATTAGATTTTGAATATTCAATGAAAGCATTATAATTTTTATGTCAAAGTGATCAAAATATTTAAAGATTTACTAATTTTAAGTAAGTCAAAAACTATCAGTGTTTTAAATTTAAAATTTTCATATATTTTTGGTTAGAACATTCAATTCAAAAAATGAGTATTAATTAATACTAAACTAAATATTTTCATAAATGGAAAAGGGGTGATGTGATATTACACATCTACATTAACTTTTAAATATATTTTAATAATCATTATTCCTATTAAATTTTAAAAAAACAGTAAATAATATTCAAAAAACTTTTGTCATTTATAAATAAAATTTGAATTTTTCGTTTAGTTCATCTAATTCAGATTTATACAGTTTTCAATATTACATTCTTTTGCATAATTAAGCCAAAATTTTGAATTCACACTTTAATTAATTGTAACTTCATTTCAATCCATTGGAAATGCTGAATTTTATTATGTTTTGATAAATTAAGAATCCCCTCTGGTGAAAATGCGCTTTAGGTCCCCTCCTTGGCGCGTTTTCAAAAACACCGATGCCATGGCGAAAATTCTACCGCATTTTCAAAGCGAAATTTAACTAGCGACCAATGAAAAGGTTAAAAATAACGAGTAAATATTAAGCATGCGCAAGAAAACGCTTCAAATTCGTGAGTTGGCGAAGTAGGAGACCTAAAGCGCAGATTAACCATCCCCTCTAAATTTCTACAACAATATTTAACAAAATTTTCCGCCTTAAAATGATTGAATACAAATTCGTTATTTTTTGAGTAACATAAGTAATTTATATTGAAATGTATTATTAAAAGAAATAAATTATAAAAAGAAAGTACTCAAAAATGAAAATTTTTGATAAATTATTTAAATTTCCAATTTGTTTAATTTCTACATATTGAATTTTTATAAACAGAAATATCTTACTGAACCTATACCTCTTTCTATTTATATATGATTCATATCCATTGACCTAATGAACTAGTAGAAGTTAACTAACACCCCCCGAATCAGTAATTTCCAATATTTTAAAAATATTTCTATATTGGATTGCTTTCGGTAGTATGCATTTATATGAATCAAGATATACTCTTTGCGACACTTAATAAATGTATAAAGAAAAATTGTCTGAATAATTGTGAACTTCAAGTGAATATAAGACACAATAATAAATAGAACTATTTAGAAGATAGTAATCAATACCATTTCAATACCTTCATTTAACAAAATGGCCAAAGTAGTGAATGTGCCATTCACACGCCTCCATCATGCCATGAAGTATCAATAGGCCACTTAAAAGTCAATCCTCTGGGAAATCAAGGTGAACTATTTTAGAGCCTAATTATCCGCAAAAACAAGAGAAATTGTCTATAGCCCGAGGATCTTCGCTATTCGGCTACGCTACATTGGTCATCAAGGACGCTGACCAAAGGCTATTGGGAAATGAAGGTTGTTGCGACGAATAGCCGGGTGACAGAGAAAGGAAATAGAAATTGAAATAAAGCCGCGTACATTTTTTTCTCAGCATTTTTGTTTTAAATAATGACAATTTAAGCTGATAACCCACGGGAAAAACTGATTATTAAGAACTGTTATTTTCTTTTTGCTGAAAGTGACGAGGACGAAAATAAAAGGCTGTCACAGAATCGACAGATCTGTTTTGCTTCATTTGGTTACCGTGCAGATAAATGTTAAAATTTGTCGTGACAGTTAATAGTAAACAATGGTTGATTTTAAAATGCAAATTTACCACAAAATGAGTTATGATTGTATATATGTTTTCATAAGGTATTTTAAGATTACTCTTTAACTTTTTTTAACTACATACTCCTTTTTTTTAACGATGATTTTTATTCCTTTAAAAAGTGTTCAACGAACTATTGAATACAATCATTCTTACTCGTTTGGTTGTATGTCATACAAAAAGTTCGTTTACTTTGATTATTTTAAGAAAAATGTATCCTTAACGACAAATAATTTGTAAAAAGTTTTATGTATTTTATCAAAATACGTCGGAATATATATACGTCGGAATATATATTCTATTAAACGTAATTTTTTTTACAAGAGCTACATTTGTTTATATTTACTACAAATTCTATATATACAAAAGAGTGAAAAATACTTTTCAAGTCAATTATGTTACTTTATATTTAATACATATTCTATGTAAGTAAGCACAAAGGTGAAGAAAAATATATAATAATCCTCCATGAGCTACGTTAATTTATATTTTGTGCAAATTCTGTGTCAACATACAAAGTCAAAGATCTCAATGTGTAACAAAACGAACAATTAAAGTTACATTTTAATCAATAGTAATTTTTATTTATTATGCTTTCAGATTTTACTCAAAGCCTGTAAATCGATCACTTTTCATTTTTTATATACAATAAATAAAGGTCTATTTCATATTACTATAATGTGTTGCTGTAAAAAAGTATTTTAAATAACGTGAGCTATTGTAAAATATTTCAAATGCAAATATATTTGTAAAATATTTCAAACTAAAAGAATTTCAAAGCTAATCAGTGAATTTAATTTATGATTGCTTTTGTGGGATTATAAAGCATGTTGGATTATACATTTTAAAAAATTACATAAATTAATGCATTAAGAAATTGAATAACACTGAATGATTTCAAGGAGATTAAAATAGTCTCAAATATATTTGACACAATTTTTTCTACTTATTGGTATGCTTTGATATTGAATAAATTTTAACACATTAATTTAGAAATTATCTTTATTATTGATAAAATATCAGAAAAGGATATTTTTAGAAAATATTTCATTATTCATATTTTAAAAATTTTTTTCTGATATGTTAGATTAATCATATATAATAGAAATTTAAATGTAATGTCTTAGTAGTGAAAAAATTTGAGTTTGAGATAAGGTCACAATCTTTGTGCATAGCTATGAATTTTCTAATGTTTGAAATACTAATATTTGAACAGAACAGAACTAAACATTATTTCAAATTCGAAATTTTTTATTCAGGAATCATTTTTTATTCATTTGAACACCCTTTACGTGAAATTCGGTGCAGGTAAATTCATTATTTAAAGTCTACTTTAGAATCAACCCAGAATTCTATCTATTCTATCTTGTATTTTGCAGTTTACGACAATCTAGGGATTCTACAAAAATGAAATTTCTCATGTTATTCTATGCATAATAACGAAACATTTATGTTTTATATGTAATGATATATAAGAAACAAAGCTCTATAGAAGAATAATTTGTTTTTTCTAAAATTTTCAAAATGCTTTATCATCAGAATCTCATTAATTACTTTAGCGGAAATTAATGAATCTGATATTTATGGAAAAATACATAATATACTCTTGGCCTTATTTACAATTTAATATAACGGGAAGTAAATAATTATATATTAAAATTTTTATATATTTATACACAAAAGCAGACTATTGAACAATACTTAAAATCAATTTTTAGTATAAATTTATGTAGGAAAAACAAGAACCATTTGTACCTTTGTAATTTTTTTATAACTAATACGTTTTGGGCATTCAAATCAATAATGAATAATTATAATATAAAGTTGCGAGTTATATCAGAAATCCCTTTTAGAGTTGACCGAATAATGTTTAAATATTTACAGGATGTATGATATTATTCAGTTTAAATGATTTTTAAATGCTTTCAGAACCATAGATGTATGATTAGACAATCATTAAAATGTCTGTAATTAGAATCATTTTTTTAAATTTGTAAAAATTTGGTGTCTATAGTATTTACACAAATTCACACATGTTATTCATGAAAGAATGTAATTTCATCATAACTGTAAGACAATTTACGTGAATTTTTTAAATATTCTACGGAGCTTTTTAAAATTTTGGAAATTTCGGAAAATTCTTTAGAAAATGAAAAAATATTATGTTTTTATAAAAGCAAGTAAATTCATTAAAACTCATAATGGATTTAATGTATTATTTTTTTATATTTTAGCAATTAATTGGCTGAAAAATTGTTAGTTTTAAAATATTTTATTTTGAAATTTAAAAAAAAATTATATTATTAAAAAAATTTGCATGCAATTTTTTTTTACCTAGTACAGGCAATTTATAAGAAGCACTGCTTGCTTAAAAAGTTGTAAGTATATTGAATATACAAGAAATATAATAAAAATCCTTTTAATATGAATTTCAAGATTAAATTAAATTTCCATTCATATAAGGCATAAACTCAGAGAGAAACATGTCAAATTAATTTTTCCAAAAAAGTATTTCAACATTTAATAATGTCTATTTATTGTATTTTTTGATTTCGCAAGTTTCCATTTTCCATTTCTAATTTCAAATCATTTACTTTGTAATTTATTGTAGTAAAATAATTGAAGTTTAATGTATTTATAATGCCATTCAAAATGCTATTCATTCTTAATATTACTTCATACAACATTAAGTAACACAATTTAATATTTAGCGACAAAATTCCTTTTGAGCATTACAGAAAAGATTAGTTTTAACTTTTCTTATTACCTTGTCAAATTGATTACATGAGTAAGGTCATTGCAGTATTCTCTCATACAGGCACTCATTCTGAAGTTTAAATGGTATATTTAAAATGGCTTTCATAATATATACGTATGATTAGACAATCATTAGAATGCCTATAATTATAGCTATTTTTTTATTTCTCTTTCAGAAACAGAAAGATTTAAACCATTATATTTCTCTCTTAATGTGCTTATAATAAAGAAAATGTTTCATATAGTCTTAAAGATATTTTTTTTCAAACATTTAAATTCTCGATCCAGGCTTCTACCCAAATGTTTGAGTAAATATAGTCATATTTTTTAATATCATTTCCTAATGAATTGCATCGTACCATATCTTCCTCATAAAAAAAAGTACTGTCCTTTTCACACACATACCCAACACTTTTAAATGCTTAGGTTTCAATATTTATAGAAAGAAATAATCAAATCCCGTTAAAAACCATTTTTTATTGTTGATATTTAATATATTCCTACTTTTTGGAATAGTTGATATCATAAGATACTCAAACGTACCACTTAGGAAATCAAAATCCTAATTCTAATAGATTTCTTGATTTAGAAAGGCAATTTTTTATCAAATATGAAAAATTATGTTATTTAAAATATGCTATATCAAATAGGAAAATATGTTACATAAATATAATCAATAATTAATATTAAAATAATAAATCTCTATCATGCATACATAAGTAATTTTTCTGATAACGAAAATACTGCATTAAACATCTATCTTGTTCAGTAATGTAAGCATTTTTTATTTTCAAATTTTATCTATATTAATTGAAATATATACTTCATTATATTATCAAAGATATCTAACAGATATATTTTTATGCAGAAATACTGCATTAAAAGTCTTTAAATACCATCATTTGATTAAGTATACATTTTACAATTATGTTGTTATTTTTATAATAGTTAAATTAAATAATATATTGATATTATGGCAACGGTATTGCAAAAAGTATTTCTTTAAAAAAACATAAAATCTATTTGATGATAAAATAATGATGTATGTAAGCCAATTTAATGCCCATGAATGTTGTTGAAAAGGAAAGTGTTGATGAAAAAAAAAAAAAATATGAAACCGGATTTTTTCACTCGAATCTAGATCATAAGTGAATTAACGAACCTGAATTTCTTGAAAATAATGTAATCTAGCAAGAAAGCAAAAATAGACCAATAGAATTTTACTAATAGAAGTAGATTAATCGTTATTTTTCAAAATAGAAACCACCCTTGATATATTTCCAGAAGAATTTCCGAAGATTAAAATGCTATAAAATCTTTTTCTTAGGAAACATTTTTAGGATCTAATCTTCTGTTTAAAGCAATTAAGTATTATTTTCTAGATAAATTTTTCCTCATTTTAATTTATAACTATGTCGTTTAAAACTTCTATATAATAAAAGAGGATACTCAATTACTAACTAAGCGATTTAGGCAGAAGGAGCTATTTACGATTTTTATAATTTGTTGTTGAGAATAATCATAACCCTCATTATATGAAGATGTTAAAAATAATGAAAGTGATAAAATTCCTCAATTGAGCTTCTTTTCCTCACACATCTCATTTGTTTATTTTTTAAGTCAATTTTATTATGATAAAAAGCCTTTGCTCACTTCTTTCTTGTCCACAGCTTTTAAAAAGCCTTAAAAACTTCTCAATCTACAAGTTTAATAAAGATGTATAGAAACATATGGTAGAATTAAGGAAACAGTTAAAAATATTCAAAATAGATATAGAATTGGAAAATTTTGTGCAACAAAGAATTCAAGAGCAGAGTTGCAAAAATGATACAAGTAATTTGGTATCCTTTTTGTAACTCATCTCTTTAATTCTTTACCGCACAAAATTTTCCAATCTTTTTTTCAATCATTTGTATTAAAAACCAATTTTTATATTAATTGCTTATCAAAAATAGTGTCGTGAATGTTAATCTGAATTTTTAAGGAGATGAAAAGAAAATTTTCAAAGATATTAAAAGATGAGTAATGAAAAAAACAGATTTGGTTTTGATTTTGTTTATGCCACCTTAAAATTGGTGCAAACTTTTTCATCTGCACAAAGCTTATTTAACTATCACTAGTTAAACAGGAATTGACTAAAATGTTGAGAAAGCATGACATTGTGAGCAAGAAAAATTTTCTAAATGTTATGGCCGAATGATCTTCAGTGTTATCACATGGTGTCTAAATTGTAACTTTTAATTTAACTTAGCCAATGTTTAGAAAAGTTGAATTTCATTTTGAATTTTTTCGACAGGTTCCCATTAATCTGCTTGCAAAAAAATTTTTTTATATATGTAATATACATAGTTTTTACAATTCAATTAATCGATTTTTCAGAATTTTTTCTTTACCAAAAATCTGTTTCATAAATTTTTATTTATATATCTAGCAATCAAATAATATGACTCACAACCTAGACAGTTTAATAGATTTTTTTTTCATTTATTGAATCTATACTATGGAAACATAGTTCCAGAAATTTAAATAGCGGATATCATGCTTTAAGTATCTGGACAATTTTAGTAATTTAAATACCCAAGAGAAAAATTTATTAAAAACAAAGAGGTATATATTACAGGCCTCTTCGAGCAGATCTGGTTAACACTAAATTTTTCACATCATTACCTCGTTTCCTAGTTCTCTCTATACCAGTGTTTCCCAACCTTTTTTGTGCCATGCCCCACCTACGCCTTTCTAAATTTCCTATGCTCCCCCATGTAGTATATACATAATTTTTAATATTATAAAACTGAATTTTTCACTTAAGAAACTTAAATGATTGGTTTTAGAAAGGAATCACTAGGAAGTTTTCATGAATTTTAAAAATGCAATGAAAAACTAAAATTAAATTAGAAATAATTTTAATAAAGATTTTTCTATAATAATTTAAAATTTTAATCTTTGCGCTTGATGTTTGCTGCACAGAGATCTTAAGTTAGGTTCTAACTTGGTTAGCTTCGGTCTCAATTTTCTCTGTGAGTCTTCAAGTTCTCAAGTGTTATATCCAGACGGTTTCTTTCTTTCTTTATTATTATTATTATTATTATTAGTAAATTATTTACAGCATTAAATCCACATTCAGCTAAATATGAAGATGGAAACAGTAATAACAGTTTTCTTGCACATTTGGTTGAATTTGGATATTTGATTTCTGTTTCCTCACAAAGCCATACCATCTCTCCTTTTATATTAAATAAATTAATTAGTTTTAACTGACTCATTATTCTTCATTTCTGCGAGTTCTTTTTGATACTGAATATTTGATATATCAGACAAATCCATTAATGTTGGCTGCATCCTCCATTTTGGAAAATCAATTTGTTTTAAATCAGATAATCCTTATTTAAATCAATTGATAGAATTTTCAGATGATCGATAATAACAAGTAAAACAGTACCACTTACTTCATATTTTTGAAGCCAATGATACTGTTCAAAGTTTTTGTTGTTAACATATTTCTGACATAACTAAATGTGAGTAATGAAACCAAATATTTTTGCTTTTGCATCAACAAGAGTTTTATTTGTTCCTTGAAGTTGCTTATTTAATATATTTAGTTTTTCAAAGATATAGGCTAAATAAGTCACAAATGCGTTACCATCGACTGTTAACAGATATTTCATTTCAGATTTGTCGTTTAAAATATCACTAAGAGTATCAAACAATTCCATAAATCTTTTCAAGCAATTCCCTTTAGAGAGCCATCTCACTTCAGTTGTGAAGTAAAAGTCTTGTATGGTCTGCATTTTGTTCTTCACAAAATAGATTGAAGAGATCCTTCGTATCTGGCATTAGATTTAATAGCATTGATACACTTTATTACTGAATACAGTACTTCATTTTAAACAGGCGAGATGTGTTTAGCAGCCAAGTTTTCACTATGAATAACACAATTCACAAGAATTATTTCTGGATTCTAATCTTTCATCAATTTTAAGAAACAATTTTTCTTGCCCATCATATTAGGAGCATCATCTGCAGCACAAGATGATATATTTTTCATTGGTATATTATTGACATCTAAGTAGTATTTTAGCTGATTATATATATCTATGGAGGTAGTGGTGCTTTCTAATCTTTTACAGAACATTTCTTCAGCAAAATACCCTTTATCAATAATTCTTACATAAGTTATCAATACTGCCTTATTATCAAAGTTGATTCATCCATTTGCACTGAGAATTTTCTTGTTTTCAGCTTTTCAACAAGTTGTTTTTCAATATCTTCACTCATTTTGTCTATTCTTCCGCTAACAGTATCGTCACTAAGTGACATAGCTTTTTACATCTTTGTCATCTTTTTAAGGAATCGTTTTAAGAAATGCTCATATTGATGGTTTTATGAATAAATTCTCTCCTATAGTATAATTTTTCCCCCAAATTTAGCGATGAATAAATAAATTTGATAATTAGCCTAAAGAATACGATTATGAGTTGAAGCGTGAGCAGCAAATAGGGACTTTATTGTTGTCCTTTCAAAATTTTTCTTTAAAGTTTGAGTCTTTAAAGTGAAATCTGAATAAGCATTATGTGTGTGTGTTTTGCCTTCAAATGCTCCTCGAGAGGTACTCATTTCAGTGATTCGTTTTGTCAAGTATAAAAGTCAAAAAGGGAGTCGCTCATCATGGAGAGCAGGTATGAATCCAAATTTATTCTATTAAATCCAATATTGGTAAACTTTTTTCTTTCTTGTACCACTTATTTTAATATGGGCTGAAAGAAATATATATAACATTAATTAAAAACTGAATGTATTTCTTAAAATTAATTAAATGTGACATAGAGTAAACGTATACTAAAAACAACACATTTATTTAAATGTATATAATTCATTTACCACATCCCCACGTTAAAGTAACATATTTTTCGACATATATCGTGTTGAGTCCATTTTCAAATTGCCCCCTTAACAATCAAATTTGCCCCCCAGTGGGGCGTGGGCCCCACGTTGGGAAACACTGCTCTATACCCTGGTTTACACCAGTAGAACCACAATTAAAAAAAGATACTGATATTGAAACAGGAATCTATTGTAATCCCTAAAAGACTACGGGAAGGGACACTAGTAATTTTGATAGTAAAGTTGAAGCTATATTTATTGTTCTAAATTAAATCCTGAGAATTTGTAATTAAGAGATTAAATTTGAATTTAAGAGATTTACTGCTTACCTATCAAATGAAGGTAAAGGTAAAGCCTGAAGGAATCGCTGACAATCTTAGAAATCAGTAGCCCTTTATATAGGTGCAGTTCTAATGAAGGGTCAATATGGTATTTATACAGGATGTATCCAAGAGTAGTAAATATCCAAGATTTTCATCACTTGCCAATTTTATAACTCTGTGGTATGTAAATATAAAAATGCACCATGAATCTATTGAAATTCACTTAAAACATCTTCATATAATGAAGTATAACTTTTGAGTTGACTATAATATGGTTTTTTCATGTTATACAATTTAAATTAATCTGATCTGTGTGTGTGTGTGTTTTTGTTACAATCTTATGTCATATATTTTTGAAGTAAATAAAATATAATGTTTGATATTGTAATGTTAGCAGTAAAAAAATAAATAAAAATTGCATCTAGAATCGATTAAATATTGAGGAATTATGTATTTATATACTATGATAGATTTTCTTAAAATTCAACTACTTTTCCTCCTCATGTATAATTTTCAATTATAAATAAAATTTAATATAAATATACCTGTCATACCTACAGCATCATGATTATTTGATTTTTAGTTGCCAAGTTTAAAATTAAATTTTTAAATGTTGTAAATTATAAGCAGAATATTTTATACGATTTAACTTATACATTATTTTCATTTTGCCTCCTTATAATTTGTCTCCCTTGTAAGGCAATTGATACTGTATTAATTGTTGTTCTACATAATTATTCTTTCACAAATTAAATTAATTTAAAACATATTTATTTTAAAGCAAATGAAACTTCTAATAAAATAGATTGTTAATTTATTTTATTGGAAGAAATGTTTGAAATTTTTACCCCTAAATTTTATTTTGAAATTGTTCAAATTTTCTTCATCTGAAAATGAAATTCAAATCAAAACTAATTCTTACGATTAAAATGATTTTTATTTGCAGTTACGTTTATCGAAATTTAATGCAAATTTAAATAGGTATTATGAAATTAGCAGTGTTCTATAAAATCAGAATTAGACGAGAGAGATAAAATAGAGTACATGTATGAATTTTAGTTACATTTAATTTTTCTCGAATTTCAATCATCATATTTTTCACAAAATCATCATATATATGGTACACAAAAAGTACTTTTTAATGAATAAACCTTTATTTGAAAAACTCCCTACTCAACCATTTTCTCCTTTTCTAGGAAATTAGGTTGTTTTAGAACGTGTTTTACAAGTCTCTTTTGTAAAGCCAGACATCTATAATCTGAAAAAATGAAGCTAGTCTATTATATTGAATTAAAATAACAACTGTTTCACGTAGAACTTGTTTTGAGAAACATTGAATCGAATTGTATAAAAGGTTTG
>JAPDSC010109639.1:0-19507 GCA_026290005.1 Latrodectus geometricus
AATGAACACTTTATTAAAAAGCAAGGTTCATATTAATTGATAAATTGTATTACAAAGATTGCACAGAACAGAATAAGCAACATTGTAACATCATCATGTAACAACAACATCATAACATGGCAAAACTTAAAGGAGAGTCTGCCTCATTATTATTAATATCATTTAAACATACGCATATTATCAATACACAATTTGTATTCTTTAAATAAATTCAAAGTTACTTTAGTTGTTTAAATAATTTACATCAGTTAAACTTTGAAGATTACTTACTGGAACAGCTGGATACGCATTTGCAAATCACTTGAAGAGGAAGTAGGGTTAGGTGTGGGACCGGGAGAGTCAGGAACATTATGACAGTGAGTTTCTTTGGAAACTTTTTTTTTTTTAAATACCATTCAAACTCCTTCCTCCGTCTTTTCTTTAGTTTCATGAATACTGGGAGTGCTGTAAACGCATCCTGAAAAAATATATAATAGCAGGCTCCGAATTCCCACTGTGACATTTTGCTAATCAACAAAATATTCCTTGTTTTAGTTCCTTGTTTAAGTTCTCCTCTTGGAAACTTCGCACACCTGGCCTTTTCTTTTCTCAATTCCCTTGTTTGAGTCAAAACTGGTTCCTTGTCATCCTCTTTATTTTACATCGCATCGCGCTCTCCACGTGAGACACATAGCGTTCCATTACGAATAATTCTAATTGCCACACATAAAAATAATTAAGTTTCATATATTTGTGATCAGATCAGCAATATTCTTTTTTCTGACGAGTCTCATTTTTGTCTTCAACCTGATGACAGGGGTATTCTCATCTGAAGTCACTAGAAACACTTTGGCGTTTGTGTAGGCAGATTTGCTGATAGAAGTATGCGGTCATCAGATCTATTGTTGTTCTTTAAACTGCAGCATCAAATGTCTTCAAATTAATGGATGGCAATCACAAGTCACATTCTGATAATTTGGTACATGACTTTTTTGGAGGAATGAATCATACGAATAAAATGGTTAGCTTATTTTCCGGACATGAATCCAATAGAGCATATTTATGACATTCTAGACAACGAGTAGTTGGACACCTACCATTCCCACAAACTCTCCAAGAGCTTCTGGAGGAGTATGTTAGTATACTCCAACTCTTCATTAATAGCCTCATTTGCGCGATGCTTCAAAGGTTATTTTATTACAAAAAATTGTGGAGTATAAAACTTATATTTCACTAAATCATTCTAGAAATCAAAAAATTATAGGGAAATAGAAACAATTTTAATTAATGAAATATAATAATGAAAAAATTAGTTCTTAAAAGATTTTTTTTATGCATAAATATCCCCAACAGTTTTTATTAGTACTTGAGTAAATGCATTTTTATTAATAACAAAGGATTTAAATTATTGTCTGTCATATCAATAAATATTTCTTAAAAAATGTTATATGATAAATTTAATAAAATTATTGTTTATAATTATTAATTTGCTAACAATGAGCTTAATTCAGTTATTAAAATTATGTGGAGGTTTGTCATTGTTTTTAATATGAAGGGAAAAAGGTAAATGTAATAATTAAACTGTAAATATTAAAACTTATAATCAACAAGAGCAAATATTTACGTTAGCGACTTCCAATATTCATTAATCTTAATTTACCTATTCATCAACATCAATCACAGCATAGCGTGGAACTTTGAAATAGAGCCCCACACCTTTAAAAGGGATATCGGAATAATATCAGAATTCGACAAATACAAATTTTGGAAACGGTATTATATAAAAATTCGTAAAAACATAACTGGTGGGTATTAATCACCTATGCACCATACATGTGAAAGCTACAATAAATTAATTTATGCAATAAGACACTTCTATATTTAAATTTTATTTTCTCTCAACTTCTGTACGTATAAGTTTTGTCATCTGACCTTTTAATCATGTCTGATAAGAAATTGAGATATAAAGACATTTGGTCCGAACATCAAGGTCAGAAGTTCAAGAAAATTTATAGTTATAGTCAGTGGCGTACCTAGGGAGGGGGCGGTGTGTGCGGTCCGCACCGCCCTATTTTTTTATATTTTTATATTTTTTATATTTACTTATAGTTCTAAAAAACAACTTATTCATTTCCTATTTATTTTCTTTCTTGAATAATAAATGATTATTATGATTATTATAAGTTTAATATTTGATTTCTATAAATTATGATTAACTATATGATTTCGAATATTATTCCTCGGTGTATATAAATGCATTTTAGTGTAAATTTTGAATTCTAATTCAAGAACAAGATTATAATTTTATTTTATTGTGTTCATTTAAATTCGTTGAATTCGTAAAAGGATCTTTACGATTTCGTTCGGCAATTTTTCCTAACTAAAATTTTTTGATATCAGTTTATAAATGTCATTTTTTTTTAAAAGTTTTCATGATTACTTTGAAGTGCTATATCAATATTTTTTTAAATCATCGATTTTTCTTTTGAAAAGCAGAGCCGGCTAGGTCTGCAAAGCATTAGGGCGCAGGCATAAGAACTATCTTTTTCAAGCAACAAAATCTAAACGAGACAAAACAAAAATACTAACGAAGTTACAATTTCAGGAATCGTAAATAGATAAATATACTCATTCCGTTTTGAAGAATTGTATTTGGAATGATAAATTGCTTATAAACCATTTTGTACATTCGCGATTCAATCTTTTAACAGTGAAGAGTGTAACAAATTATTAGGGTGCCAGTGCATTTGGAGAGTTTATTATAGGTAAGTATATTATATTACGTGTTATAGATATAGATGTTATTCTAAATGCTACTCAGAGTATTAAAATGACTTTGCCGTTTTCTATACATGATATACTATTTATTTCGACAAGTTATATTTTTATTATATATCCCTAGGATGAAACGAATAAAAGAAAGTGGTGCGTCATTTAGAAAGAAGAGGAAGAGAAGGGAGGAAATACAGACTAAAAATACTGGAGCACTACTCAAATATATCTCCCATAGGTCAACTTCTAGTTCTTTTAGTATTGTTGCCTCAACTGCTTCACTTACTGGTGAAGAAGTAGAAAGTTCATCAAGTTCTGATGAAGAATCTGCTGCACAAATTATTCCGTCTATTTCTATGAAAGATATTGGATTATGGCCTAACAAAATTGACGACAATACAAGAGTATTTCTGGTACGTCAATGTCCCTTTGCAATTCAAAATTTATACGCCGACTTCAGCGAAGGTGTAAAACGTCCTAGTAATACAATCAAAGCCAAAGGGGAAACAAGAAAACTGAGTCAGGACTGGTTTTTTCAAATTTTGCCTAATGGCGAAAAGCTCTTAAGATCGTGGATGGTATATTCACCATCGAAGAAAAGTATTTATTGTTTCTGCTGCAAACTGTTTGATAATCTTTGTCAAGCAGGTTTTAATACGGAAAATGGTTTTAACAAATGGTGGAAACTTAATCCCAAAATTAGTCAACATGAGGAGAGTTCACTGCACATTCGATCATATTCCAAATGGAAGGATTTAGAAATAAGACTTGGACATGGCGCAACTATTGACAAACTACAACAACAGAATATTGATAAAGAAATAAAAAAAAATGGAAGGAAATTCTAACAAGAATACTTGATATAATTAGATTCTTAGCAAAACAAAATTTGGCGTTTCGAGGACATCGTGAAAGTGTTCATCAGGAAAACATCGATTCAATGGAAAATAGAGAAAATTTTCTTGAGCTGGTTGACTTATTGGCTAAGTATGACCCAGTATTACGAGAACACGTAGTAAAAATTGAGATGGGTAATAAATATAGTATCTCTTATTTTTCGCCGAAGATTCAGAACGAATTCATAGAGCTATTGGGAGGCGCAGTCAGAAAAACAATTATGGATCAGCAGGCTAAATACTTTTGCATTATATTTGACAGCACTTCTGACATTTCACACAAAGATCAAACCAGTCAAATTATTAGATATGTAGTTATTGATGGTAGCGAAGTTAAAGTTGTAGAATCTTTTATTGACTTCATAAAAACTAAAGGAAAAACTGCTGGTGAAACCACAGATATGATTTTAATGAAATTAGAATATGACGGTTTAGATATAAAAAATTCCAGAGGACAGGCTTACGATAATGCTGCCGTCATGGCAGGAAAGCACAGCGGTATTCAAACTCGTATTAAAGAAATAAATCCAAATACAGAATTTGTAGCATGTACAAATCATTCTTTAAACCTGTCATGTTTACACGCAGCTTCTACAGCTATCAATTCCATCACATTTTTAGAACTATCGAACAGTTGTTTTCGTTGATTTCTTCTTCCACTCATGGATGGAATGTTTTACTTTCTGTCACTGGTCAAGGTGTTAAACGCAGTGTAGAAACTCGCTGGAGCGCTAGAGCTGCCGCGGTAACTATAGTTAAAAAACAATTTTTTTACATTTTAAGCGCTTTGGAAAAATTGACATCTGAAGAAGAAAATAGTAAAACGAGATCAGATGCTGGAATATTCTATGTTACCTTCATTTATGGGAACCCGCCCTTTTGGAAATTAATGACGCTCAAAAATACCTGCAAATAAAAGGGTTAAATGTCCACCAGTGCCATATAAAACTAAATTCTTTGCAAACACATTTCATGGAACAAAGAGATACCCTAGTACAAAACGCTGTTATAGCAGCCAAAATAATTTGTGAAGAGTTGGAGATATCGACTGAGCGTCGAGTTAGAAGGAGAAAAAAATATGAGTGGGGAAAATTCGCGAGACGTGGGGCTATCCTTAGAAGAAGAAGTACGAAGAGAAATGTTTTCATCTATGGACAGAATTATAAAGGAAATAAAAGACCGCTTCGATCAGTTGCATGACCTTGTAAGAAAATATTCGTGTATAATACCGTGTAACCTACAAAATGAAGAATTTGAATGTCAAATAAATGACTTGATTGATATTAATAAAGAACAGTTCCATATTGAAAGAAAAAGGATCCAGGTTTTTAAGGCTGTACCTACACTAAAAGAAGAGGCAAAACCTTGGAAAAACGGGGAGAAGGGTCCTCTTGATCTGCTAAAATTTATTCAGCAGTATAGGTTGGAAAATTCTGTTCCCAACATTGCAATTTTGTTAAGAATTTTTTTAACAATTTCAATCAGTGTCGCTAGTTGCGATAGAAGCTTCTCAAAATTGAAGTTGATAAATTATCTTCGTTCTACAATGAGTCAATTAAGACTACAAAATCTTGCAACATTGTCAATAGAACAAGAAATTACAAATAATATAAATTTTGAGAGCATTATGCATAATTTTTCTAGTATGAAAGCTAGAAGGGTAGATATTATATAAATATGTTTACGAGTGCATACAAATATGTCCAAAAAAATTTACTTTGTGTATTAATTAATATTGATTAAATAACTTAATAATTTATTTATGTGTATTAATTTATAAAAACTACTATTTGATTGACTTATAATAGAAAGGGCGGCAAACTGGAGATCGCCCCGGGCGGCAAAAGTTCTAGGTACGCCACTGGTTATAGTTTAAAATAAAGTAACAGCAAAAACGATTAAAACATAAGTTTTTCTTTTACTTGATTATATCAAGGTTTTTTCTTTTCGTAAACTATTATATCAAGGAATATATTATATTTGTTATTATAAAGTGTTGTATCTATGTTCTTTCTAATGCTATGTGGCTTACATTGTTGAGTTTGATTGGACCATAAATGAAATGGGGAAAAAAAAATGAAAATTCTTTAGAACATTGTTTCATTTATCATTACATGTAATTAAGTTAACAACTTCAAAAAGAGACACTCATTTGAATATTTTTGAATAAAATTATTTGAATAAAAAATTACTGAAAAATGATTTTGATATTTTCGAGTAATAATCAGATTCAGTCTCAGATTTGCCACGATTATTCTTCTTTCACTTATAGCCTTCTGTAGCCGAATGGTTGGCGTTCTTACTTTCTGTTCAACAGTCTTCAAAGTGGCAAAATATCTTGGCTCTATATTGACAAATTGTGCAGTTATCTTGTTTCATTATTGGTTTCTTGGACTGGATCAATCTTGGATGCTCTGCATTTTGTTACATCTGGGATATCCAGACAAGGCCAAGCTTGGCAGTCCATATTGGATCAATCTAGGCCACCAAGATAGGGCCAATCTTGGGACCGTTACAGGTTTGTCTACATTTTATACAGTTCACATTGATAACAAAAGATCTTATTTTGAATTGTAAATGAAAAACGAGTTACTTTATTGAAATAAAACACTATTTTTAAACTATATCACATTGCATATATGTAAAATTGTCTCAACATTTACTATTTTTCACTATGTGTTGAAAAGATAACACGAGTGAGAAATTTGTAATTCTTTTAAGCAATACTTATCTGTCACTTGTGTTAACTTTAATATGTAATGCGAAATTGTAAATTTTGAGCATGACAATTTAATTTATATAAGATTCAGTTATTCTTTTAAGAAATACTTATACAAATTGAACAACTTAGCAAAATTTACAAATAATTTCTGAATGATGAAAACCTCATTAAGTTAAAGAAGTTCAGTTAAAAAACGATTAAATATTTACTGCCTACAAATTAGGAATACATAACCTATTTAGTGTATCGATCAAAATAATGTGTATGCCCCATTTTAAATAATCACTTTTGCTCTATACTAGCATTTGATTTATTTAATATTCAAAATGCAAATTAATTTTGCATTTTCTAATACTCGTTGATAGCTCAAACTATCAATTTTTGAGTATAAATTTATAATCACATCTATATTATTTACACTACTTTTATTTCACTAAATAATTTTTCGATTAAGTAAATTTTCAAATTAAATTTTGCTCTCTTTCTGCAAAAAAACTATAAACAAAGTTACAAGACTCAAAATCATCTCTAAAAGAGGAAACAAAAATTAATTTTGTTAATATTTCTGATTTAAAATTAATTGCTTGATCGTTATCAGAAAAGTATCAAAAATTTGGTGTAAGCTTAGTTAAAACTTTTCAGTTAGATGCTAGCTACGGATTGTTAGAATTTTTTTCTTTAATTTATCTCATTCGCAAATATATAACTTTTATTCTTACATGAGAAATAACATAAGAAAGTAATGCATAAATTTGTGAAGAATTCAACATTACTATTAAGCAAAAGTTGCTCAATTGCAGAAATTACATCTTCAAGATACTAATTAGAGAGCCGAATAGTTTATTCTAAAATTTTTATTTAACATAATACATATATTTTTGAAATTTAGGTAATAGATTTAATTTCATTGTATATTAATAGCTTTCGGGTTGTTAGGAACCAAGCCTTGGGTCTTCTTTGGCTTCCTATCGCTAAATTAAAAGACATAGATGGTGCTGCCATCTATGAGCCAAAGTCATATTTCTACCCTCAAGTGTCAAAAGAAAGAACAACAACATTGATTTTGTATGTCTAATATCCTTCTCTGACTTTAATTTGCCACCTCTTCATCATAACTTGTCTCATGACTTTAAAAGCACCTATAAACTTAACATTAAAAATTATTAGAATAAATAAAATTGATTTTTTATGTACACGTGCATTAAAACTATTCCAATTTATTTTCTGACTCATTTTTCGGTTTTAAAAAGTTTCAAAAGGAAAACGTGCAGAGTTGATGTTTTAATAGTAACATAGTTGGCATCAAAATAATCAAATTATGTCTTGGATATAAATGGATATAAATTTAACTGTTGATTATTTCATTCAGAAGAATTTAATCTTACAATGTACAAGTATAATTAAATTATATTATTATAACTGTTCATTTCAATAACGTTTTTTTTTTTTTTTTATCATATGCAAACATTACTGTAATGTAGTTAAAAGAAAAAAAATTTAATGACAAATATTAGGAAAGTTGAACAATTATAGCTCTATTTCAGAAACAGTCACTTATTAATGTCCAATATAAATGTTTGATAGATTACTAAGAAATTTGCTTAAAATATTGTATTTTGACCCGAGGAGTGCTTAAAAATTGGTATAAATGTTAAATATGAAGAATTTAGGTTCGTGTTTCATGCGCTTCATAATGTATAGCCAGTATTTATTTATCATGACATTAAAAAATGTAATGCAAAATAAATACTTTTGTGTTTTTCAAATAGAGAAATTTCAATAGGATACAACATTTCAATGCGTTATATTATTACAGAAATACAAAACTACCATTATTCATACTTTTAAATAATAAAAAGTAAACATAATAAATAAATTAATTAATTATATTACCGATGAGTATACGCTTATTTAAGTATTGAGACTCAGAAATATTTCCATATATAATTACGTCATATATTTCATAAATACGTTATCTCGCTTAAAAAGTCGATACCGATTATTTAGTTTGCGAAAAATACATTTTTACAAATAAATTAATAAGAATTTAAAGTAGAAGAATTGTTCACTAAATAAAATTGCAGAATTTTGTTGACAAATTATTTATAAAAAATCCGTAGTAACCGTTAGAAAGAATGATGCATAACGTTAGCTTAAAGGAAATGTTATTGCAGAAATAAGCAATTAAATAAATTTTATAATTGAGAATATATTTAAAACAAAAAATATGTTTACGAACAGGAAAAAATTAACTTCACTTTTTGAAATGCATTTTTTTTACATTGTTTCATAGAAGTATTTTGCTATACTTGCTTCTTTTCTCATTTTAACACAAATTTATATCTCCGTTATATCTTATGTCAGATAAAATAATGTAAGCACTCATGTCTTGAAGAGTTAAAAACACTGAAGAACAGTTTTCCCAGTAAACTACACAATTTATCTTCTCTTTAATTTATTGTTTACTATTAGTAAACTTCTTTTTAATAATTTCAAGAATTGTGATCTTTGAAACAGAATGAGGAAAAATATGTTGCTTCTTGATATTATAAAAGATAGGATATGAGGATTTATTGAATAGTCATCCAATCTTAGAAAACACTTAATTTTTCAATTTTAAGTTCCATAATGCAAATCGATTAAATTTCATTTTATCTTTTTTTTTTCTCTCATCTCCTTTAATAATAAAGCGTTAAATAATGTATATGGAATGAAGTAAGGCGTATACTTTCAAGATTTTATTTTCTTAAGTCTTATTTGCAAAATCTTAAAAGAATTTTCAAAAAATACAAAATAAGATTGAATTTCTAAGCTCTTGTATAACAGAATTTTAATTCTTTGTAAAATAACATTCTATTAATTTATTTTATTTCATTTTTTTAAGAAATATCTTTTTATTGTTGTCAGTCTCTTATTATATTTTAATATTATAAACTAATTTATACGAAATATTATATATAAAAATATATCATTTTTAAAATGTCTGTAATATGATAACAACAAAATGTTTAGAAAGAGATACTTTATTTATAATTTTTTTATTTTATAATTTTAAAATTGCTTACCCTTTAACAATGTTTACTTTAAAATGCTTCTTAAAATAGGAAGATGTATAAATTCTTTTTTCTCTATGTTGAGCTCTTTTATTTATTTAATAATGAAATTCAACTAGTTGGGTTGCGCGAAAAAATGGGTGGGATTTGCACAATGTCATGGAAGATTACAAATGCAGATATGTTTGAACACTTTGATCTCAGTACATGGAAAATAAAAACCTTTTCATATGCAAGAAAATTCTTATTTTGGAATTTTTAAATGGTTAAAGAATACGGACAAATCCTTCATTCGTGGTTGTTCATGTTTATAATTTATACAACGTTGATCAAAAATTCAGCTCAATTTGCGCACTTTCTAAGCTTCTTTTTATAAGAACTTAATATAGAAATGCAAGTAAACTCTGCATTTATTCTTTCGTTCACTTAAAAGGAAACTTAGAACGTGCGCAAATTGAGCTGAATTTTTGATCAACGTTGTGAAATAATATTTCAAAAGAGTTTTGTTAACAAAAATCATATAATACGGCCAAAAGGTAATGATTACCCTTTCACTTCAAATAAATTGTCTTAAGACATCATGACACATTACCTAAAAGTGAAGGCAGAAATGATGAAGCTTTAAAGGCAGATGTCCTGCGACGATGAGCTAAAGGCAAAATTTGCAGAATGTGAAAGATTTAATTATAAACGGCCATTTGGACATTTGGCAAGATGGATTTTTCAGCATTAAACTCTGCATGTTCCATAGTTAATAACATCATAATATGTATAAACGCTATAAGAATCTTGAATTAACTTATCATGTCATAAGGCACAATAAATTGATAAATATATCACATTAAAACAACGCCTGATTCAGGAATTTTCAGATTCCGAGAAGAAACAGATTCGAAAGTTACTTTCAGAGCTTCAGTTGGGCGACGACTAACCGTTTCACCTGCTCAGAAAAATGCGTGAATCAGCTGGCACGGCTTTATCAGATGGTTTTTAAAGAAACTTATGGTTTCAGCGCCTGCCAGCGGATATCCAGAGTATTCTTTCTGTGAGCTGTGAACCACTTGAAAATCTCGCAAAAATGGCAGATAGAATCACCAAAGTAAGATCTGACCCTCTAACGAATACCGTCTGTGCTATACGACCCGTGTCTAAGGCTGACGCCGACCCGTCCCATGTGGAAGCTTGTATTTCTTGCTCGCCGCTGAACGAGTTGGTCGCACTTCGAGCAGAAATAGCTTTGCTTAGCCAAAAGATACAGCGTATTGCTCTGAAACGATCGAAAGACCGTTCACGTGGAAGGTATTATAAATCACCGCATCGGCGATCGACAGTAAATAAAAGCGAAATTTGTTATCATCAGAGATTTGGTAGGAAAACGAGGAAATATCGCCATCCTTGCTCTTTTTCGACTTCCGATCAGGTAAACTAGATTCGGCTATCGATATTCAGATTTTGGCGACATCCACTCCGATAGCCTATAAATTTTGTCGCCCATTTGTTTATGGCAAAAAGACTCACATAAAATTCTTAGCAGACTCTGGGTCAGATGTCTCGTGTGTTCCATGTTCTAGTGTAATTAAAAAATTGCGGCCTGCGTCTCTAGAATTATAAGAGGCCAATAACACAAAAATTCACACTTATGGAACAAATTTATTAAATTTAGATTTAGGATTAAGACGCAGTTTTAGCTGGAAATTTCTTATCTCATCTGTCCCTTTGCCAATAATTGGAGCTGATTATTTAAAGCATTTTGGTCTACTAATAGATTTGAAACACCACAGATTAATAGATAGTACCACTAAACTCATGCAAACTGGAACTTTTGCGAGCTCAATCGACTATGTTTCAGTTAAATTTATTTCTGGAGACTCCCCTTGCCATAAAATATTGGCAGAGTTTCCCAGATTAACTAATATTTCTCCAAAGATTACATCTGTAAAGCCCAATACAGTTCATTACATAGAGACTATCGGCCCTCCTGTGCGTAGCAAACCAAGACGTTTAAAGCCAAAACTATTTGATTCTGTTTTTGTTTTATCTCCAAAACAAACACAGAAATGTCCATTTGAATTTCGAACTCTTGGCTGCAGTTAACCACACTTTCGTTTAGTCCAGAGCGTCAAAACATCATTGAACATTTACAATATTCAAACTTTCTATTGGACTGACTCGAAATTTGTGCTTTGATTGATAAAAAGTTTAAGGACTTGGAAAACACGGATGCATAACCGAATAAAACAGGTCAATTTAAGCTCATCAAAGGAAAACTGGTATTATGTTCCATCACAGATGAATGCGGTAGACATCGCACATCCGGAAGATGCAACGCACAATCTCTCTTCAGTTTTTATTGGTGGGAGGGTCCCATATGGTTGAAAAACCATTCGTCCTGGCCAGACATATAGGATTGATTTCACAGATGCTCTCGAACTTGCTACTGAAGAGATAAAGCCTACTGTTACGATACATCAATCTCTGAATGATTCAGACTCTAATTTAATGATTGGACTAAACATGTTTTAAATTTTTATTCCATTCTTCAAATTTTGGCTTATGTGAAACGCATCCTTTTAACTGTTAAGGCAGCAGCGAATGGTTAAAAAGATTCTTTGCTATAAAAAGTCTTAATGAAGAAGAGTTCACAAAATCTGAGCTTAAAATTCTCCTTTCTATACAGAAAGAAACTTTCGGTAAAAGTTTTCGACTCATATTCAACTGAACTTTGTAATTCAATTTGATTCTGATGGTCTCCTCAGAGTGGAGACAAAGCTTTTCACAGAGAATGTAGATTACTTTAGACGACCTATTATTACCTAACAAACATGAACTTGGTTTAAAGCTAAATGAAAGGATTTATCGAATTAATATTCATGCAGGTGTCCAAACACTTGTTATTGTCCTAAAATTAAAATATTGGTTATTGAGATCGAAGAAAACTGTCCGACCAGCTGTTTCCAAAGTGTAATTTGTCAAAGATTCAAGTCAAAATATTCCACTTCAGTATTTGCACCTCTTCAAGAAGACCGTGTGAGAATATCAGCTGTGTTTGAGACGACCGGTGTAGACCTAGCTGATCCTTTGGTTCTGCGAAATCATGAGAAGGTCTGTATAGCAATTTTCACATGTGCAGTTTACATTGCCATCCGTTTTTAGCTTGTACCCGAAGTTTTCAATTTGCCTTGAGAAGATTTATTTCACGTCGAGGTGGAGTAAAAATAATTTACTCGGACAATAGTAAAAATTTTGTAGGACTCTACAACGAATTACAAATCATCAACTGGAGTACCATTATTGCTTACCTTGATTTGAAGATCTATCATTTTAACCCTCCAGCCGGTGATTGGTGGAAAAGAATGATTAGAATGTTAAAATAATTGTTGAGAGGCAATTACAGAAAAGCATCTCTTCAATGCGACGAACTTCACATTTTCATGTTCGAGTGCGAGGCTCTTCTGAACAGCAGGCCCCTCAAATACCTCTATTAGGATCCCTAAGATTTGATGCCAATTTCTCCATTCCTATGTTTGCTGAATTAAACTGACTTCTGAGTTGACGTCTTTAAACAGAATGAATTGCGAAATCTTCACAAATGTGCAAAGCTTCTTCACGCCATTCAACAAAAACTTAAAATCCCGAAAACTTAAAAACTAATAAGGTTCATATCTCAATTTTAAAGCAGACCAGCTAGGAGATACAAACTCTACTGGCTGTTAGAGACATTGTATTAATTAGTTTACATTAAAAAAAACAAAAACAAAAAAAAAAACATGTAGATTGGCTTTTACCTAAAACTATCCAAATTTATGAAGTATGTGCCTGTGTTTCCCACGTTGCAAGATTGAAAACCCAAAATGGTGAACTGATACGCGACCGGTTTAATGTTTCTACCGCTTCAAACTTCAGGTAAAATTGCCGAGATTATGAGAGAACCAACAAAAACAAGAAGTAGCAAAATTATTAAACCTTAGATTTGAAATCATATTTTGGGCATTTTCTCTCGTATTTAAAATTTGTATATTTTAATTTTAATTTTTTGTGTTAGTAAGTTTTTGTTTAATTATTTGTTGTTTAATATTTTATGTAGATCAATTTCGTGAAGTACCTTTTTTTAAAACAAATGTTTAATTTTTTAGAATTCTATATTTTTATGTTTACGTTAAACTTTATATTAAACAAATTAACTTTTGTGGATGTTGCATCTCCCACATAGGGATGGCGCTATTAACACTCCGAATGAACGTAATTTTTATTCTCTCTTTGTCTACGCGCTTTGCTTGTTGGTGATGGATGTACTACGAATAAAATTAAAAAAAAAAAAAACATCTTTGGGTCCTCACTAGATTACTTTAAACTGTCGACCCAACTCATGTCCAACAGCTCACTCCAACAGCAACAATTCACTGAGGCGGATATATCCAAAAAATGAATGATATTTATATAAACATAAAAGCAATTATTCCATGAAGATATTGAAAATAATAACTCTTTATTGTTATTAACTTTATTATTAAGAGTTAATAATAAGGATAACAAGAAATTTCTTGTTGTTTTGGCGTTGCCATTGAATAAAGTGAGAATAAATATGGAAATTAATATATGACGTGTTGTGACACCGGTCTGTCGAGAACAAGAACATCAGTCGTTATAAAGGTAGGTGCATGGTGCACGTTCATCAATCGTTAATCTGTTGCTAAGAGAGTGTCGAAGGAGATCATTCAGCGTATTCACGACTAAACAACTTCAATATGGGCTTATCAGATGCTGAATAGAAACTACTTTGATATACCCCCAAACCTTTTTTTTCTCGCCAAGATGGATTCTCGCTAAATATAAATAATTAATAACAAAAAAAAAACTTTAAAAAAAAACTCCAAAAATGGTACAAAATACAAGAAAATACTTAATTTGAGAACAGCAAAAACCTAAAAGCTGAAAAACCCAAATTGGCAACTCCAAAATAAGAAACAGCAACCCTAAAAAGTCCTTAGGGAGTGCCAGATTTAGCTCTCAATTTTTTCAAGGGGGGTATATCAAAGTTGTTCCGCTGCATCATATTATTTTTCGTTTATTAATTCATTACGTTTTCCATATAAAATATCCTGCTTAATAACTAAGTTATGAATTTAATGTTATAACAATGAACTTTTTACATGTCTTTATAAAAATATTTCTAAGCATATTCGAAACTTGGCTTCCCACTACTGGGAGATTTATCTGCATTATTAATTTCATAGCATATATTTTAAATGTAGGGCGGTTACCACACAAGTCAAAAGATTCACAAGTCAAAAACTAGCCACGCCTCTATTACTGCGGATAGGAAAAAAAAAAATTGTTTCTTATACACTTTTTACTTCACAAATATTTGCGCAGTAATCATATTTAGTTTTTTAATCAATTTTGTTAAATTGATGAAGGAGTTTTGGGTCACGCGAAATATCTTTTTTAGCTTAATGGTAAAATCATTAGAATTTAGTGTTGTATCAAGGATAAAATTTATTTACTCAAATTCATTTTATTGCATAATTTAACAAAACAATTTTTTTAAAATTAAGTTTAATAAAGGAAATAAAATATTTTCAGGAAAAATGGAGTACATTGGTAAAATAAATTTTTTCATTTGAATGTAACATAATTTTGTAACATGAATACGCCAATTATGTTATTCGAAATATTATTTTGTATATATATATATATATATGGAGAATTGTGTTTGTATGTTATACGTTTCCTTTTAATCATCAAATTTAAGCATTCCTCTTTAAATAAGTTATAGTCGATATTTAGCAAATTTTAAATTATGTAATGTTTTTGTTTCTTTACACTAGAACTATCGACTAAAGATTTCAATATAAATTTAATAAGTATGCATATGGTTATCCAATTATTTTAATGGAATTGTTAGCTAACATAATATATTTTTAATGTTTAAGTAAATCTGATGTTATATTTTAGTCATGCATATTTCTAAGAACCCATCACTCTGATCATGCTTACCCATATATCATTGAAAATTTCTAAGTAATGTAGACTTACCCACTCAATAGATTTATTTTACCACTTATGATCATAAATCCAAAATTTGTGTTACAACACAAATTTCGAATGTTTTCAAAGATACTGGAGCAGAGCAATATTCCTATTTTTATTATACATGATGCATTAAAATCTATACAAAAATAAAAAAAAAATACACTGGTAGCTATTAACATAACATAATTAATATAAAATGAGTATTGAATAATAAATATAGCTTCGCCCTTCAAAATTAAAAAAAAAAACAATTCCTTAAAATCTATTTTAAATTAAGAAAGAAACACAAACATCTTTAATCTGGTAGGCGCTGCCTCAACCGAATGCATCTCTTTCACTGATGTTTGATGGATGAAAATGAATTGCATGTTTTCTACAAATGAAAAGACGCTTTCCATCGTTTTAGAGGTTAAACTTGGATTCATCCATAAAGGGAACATAGGACATCAGTAAAGAGAACAATGGACCTTGAACCATTGATCCATTGATCAAACGTCCATTGCACATGTTGACGTACCCCCTGCAAATGTCCCTGATAATGGCGTGACATGAGCTGCAAATGATTGGTTGTCTCGCATGAGGATCACGTTCGAGAAGTCTTCGACCGACGGTTAATCTGGATACCAATCATCCGAACCTCGCAGAGAGGGAGTATCTGAGTAGATCTGATGTTGCAGTTCTATTCCTTCATACTCATAATGATAAATATCGGTCACCGGAGCTCTTGATAGCAAATGGCCACCTTTGACTTAACTTCTTGGATGCGAATCAGTGGTTAAAAATTGTTGCCAAAGTCTATGAATCACAGGTTGATTCCCATTCATCCAATTAGCTACTTATATCTGACTTTTTTAAGAGAGTTTTGGCTACTTTTGCACTTTTTTCCTAAATACTTAAATACCTTTTTTCCTAATACTAGTGTACATTAATTTGTAAATCTAAAAAAATTTTATTGAGAAAGGTTTTGTTAGCTACTAACCAAATTGATTCCAAATGTGTAATAAATGTAGCTAAAAAATTGTTAATATTTACTAAACATATGACCATTCTGACATGCCATTGAGGGTGGAGTATTTTAGTGAGAAAAGTATCTTCATTATTTTATTATACATATTTTAAAAACGAAACAAATACATTAATATTTGGTGTTCAAGAAATATTTTTCAGATTTAATATTAAAAAATTTTAATTTGACAACAAATACCAAGCAAAGAGAAGCTACAAGAGAGAGAGAGAGAGAGAGTAAGAAAATTAAAATCTTTTGTTTTTTTTTTCACTCTAAAACAAATTTTCATCAAAAATTTCCTTATTTCATCTTGGCTTTAAGGGGAAAATCTGATAAAGAATTTTTATACTATAAATGCTTTTAAATATTTTGTATAAAATATGTGTACAGTAATTGTTTAATCTAATGTCTCCTTGGTCTCGAATCGTTTCATAACCGATTGTAAAAAAAGGAAGTAAACTTTTCAAAATGTGTAATTTACATTCAGTTGTGACTTTTGTTCCAATAGAGATTGACACATGTGAATTCGCTGCATTTTTTACTAAAATGATTTTGAAAAACATTTTGCAATCAAGAATTGCAAAATATTTTTCCAAAATCGTTATATGTGATGGAAACGCAGCGGTCAAGCTCATACGATATCAATATACCTCACCTGTAAGTGAAAATAAAAATTGCATAGTATCAAGCAAGTGTTTTCTGTAAAATAAATTAGAAAAAATGTAAAAATTTTTTTGATATATTATTTAATGTCATGCAAAACAATGAACAATATCGTTTGAAATAATATTGAAATTTTCCCTGAATTCATCAAAGTAAGAACTATACATATAGCACGCAATCTATTCTTGATCTATACTTATAGAACTCCGTGGGTTCACATAAGTTGTGCATTGCTAACTGTTTTTTTTTATTTTATTTTTTTTTTATTGGAAAATGATGTTTCTTATCTTAGAAAGAAATCAAACAATCCCCACCTTTCTTCTATACTCTCTACAAAAGGAATTCATTCCATTATTGTTATTAAAGTTTTTTATTCGAATATGTATTTTTTAGAAGTCTACTTAAAAATTGTCTAATAAAAATGATGTTTGTGTTTTTAACATTATCAAAGCTCCGATCAAAGACTTTTACCCATGTGTTCATGTACACGAAGTAGTTAGAGGGAAGAGAAGAAAATTCTTGAGCTATAAGATATGCCAAATTGACATTTTACATTTACCAAAGTAAAGATTTTGAAGGAGTTTGATTTGAAAACTAAATCAATAAAACGGTCTTAATTAAAATTTGAGAAATAATACAGCAAAAATTATTCATATGTGATTAAGTAATTATTTCAATTGTTTTTGAGTAAATTTTATTTTAGATTTTTAATTTCATTTCATTTTGACATTAAAATGGTTTGAAAGAAGAACAGTATTGTTAAATTTTCACTATAAATTATACATTTACACACACATTATATATATATATATATATATATATATATATATATATATATATATATATATATATATATATATCACAAAGCAAGAGGATCGATATCACGACAAAATTTATTTTATTTGGCTGATAAAAGGTTTATAAATAAATATTATCTTCTCGGAAATGGCTATTTTTAAAGTTATGGGTTACTAATCGAAAATTCAAGTATATCCCACATATAGTAAATTAAAATAGAATGACTTTGATGAAAGGTGCTTTGGAAACATGCTCGAGATGCACAATTGTCGGGGGTGCATTTTTGGGAGTTTTCTTCATTCCTCTCTTGTGACGCGTACTTTGGGTAAAAAAGTTTACAGACACACATCACAAAACCAACTTACATTGGACTGTTAAAATGCCTCCCTATCATCTTTAAATGTCAATTACGTTGTTTTTATTAACAAATGAATAATTTATCTGTCAGAACTATAATCATTAACAGTTGCTCTCAAATATTATACTACATTTGCCGTAGATAATATGCAATGTTTAAGCAAAACATCATGTATTGACAAATAATAACTACGAGCACATATACTGCATAATGAAAATTAGTTAACTGAAGAATTAAATTCAGTGGTTGCATGGGGTAATAGCCCAACTATTGTAAGTCACTGTTATATCACTTATTGATGAAAAAACAAAATAATATTTTAAATTACAACACAAAACAGCAAAAATTTGATCTCATTGATGTTTATTAACATTAGAGTTACAAGCTGCTGATATTACTCATTTAGTTTTTAAGATTATGTATCTCTATATATCATTATAGTATTACATATCTATTACTTATACTCCGTAAAAGATTTTAATTTTTATAAACATTTACGTTAAAATAAAAGTGAATGTGTTTTAAATTTTTTTGAGTGATAAAAAAACCCAAAACAATAATTGTTCGCAAACAATTTTTAAATTAAAATGTCATATAAGAAACATACTTGAGTTAAAATACGTTCATTCAACGACATTAAAACTCATCCAAATTGATATTTTAAAATGTTATGAAATTAATTGATTTCTTACATTAATGGACTTCATCTCTAAAATTTTTATCAGAAATTTCCATAGTTAATGTGAATCGAATCATAAGTTATTACGAGTCTAATTAAGAGCACTGAAATTATTTTAGGCAATGAACTTCCAATATATGAGAAATAGACAAGACCTAAGATCAATTGCACTAATGAAATAAATAAATCAGCCATGATTTATAATCAATATCATTAAAATGAGAAACATTTTACATTAAGTCTCATTGAAACTCTCTTTTAGAAAAAGGAAATGATCTGCACTTCCTACATTTATTCAACAACTCTGAGATAGAAAATAAACTTTTCATAACTTTTAAATTATAAATAAACTTTTTACTAAACTATACTAATTCATTATCTTTGATTATATACAACTTTACAAAATTAAAAAAAAGTTCCTAATTGATTTACTGAATAAGTTTTTTAACCAAAAGTAACCCACTTTTTTTAATGAATTCTTCATTTCTATTAAAATACCTAAATACCTTCATTTTATATATATATATATATATATATATATATATATA
>JAPDSC010109658.1:8590-29404 GCA_026290005.1 Latrodectus geometricus
ATATATATATATATATATATATATATATATATATATTGATTTTATTTGCTGTTTAAGTGATTTACAGCTATTTCATAAATGGGAATTATATTCATTAAATTTATTTCTGTCACTAAAAAAAGTCCAATATTTAATCCTGCAAAAATTTGCAATCTCTTAAAAGCACTGTCGTCTCCTTCTTTTAAATGAAGAAAAGTATTGATTATCTTTTCTAAACAAGTATTCTAATTCAATTTGCACATTCACGAAGGGTAGAATTTAAATGAAGTTTTTTGAAGATGTATTTTAAAGATTAAGAACAACATTCCCCTCTCCAGAACTAAATTTAAATGAATGCGTTGAATAATAACAAGATTGAAAAAGAATTTAAACTCTTTTACTTACTAATACGATCATTCTTTTCTAAAAATCTGAAATTAGACTTCAACACAATTCTATAGGATTCATTAAACTTAATATAATTAAAAGGTGAAAAAAAAGTGTTAAGTCTGAAGACAAAACATCTTCTCATTTGCAAGATCTTATAATTTTTAAGGTAAGTAAACTGCTTAAAAGTATTTTAAAAATACCTACGTAAAATAATTTATATTTATTAACACACATAATGTAGAGATTAAAATATATAAAAGAGATTATTTGTGGTGAAGTTTAGTGATTTGTAATATTTAGGTAATTTATGATTCACTGTCGAAGTTTTTATTACTGATATTACTTATCATGATTGCGTTATTGTATTGAAACCAAAGAGATACAAGTAGAACTTGTAGTTTGATGATCATGTCATATTACAAGGGATGCTGAAGTCAAAAATGTTCATTCCAAACATGAACATGGATATGAAAGTGTTCAATCCCAATAACGTTTAAATTATTATTGGCATGCTACAACTTCACACTTTTAAATTTAATGAGAATAGTTCATTTCTTGTAAAACAAAACACGAAGACTTGTTTTTCCTTATTAAAAATCAAGATTATTTTCTTAATTTTGGAAATGAACAAATTTACTTTTGCAATAAAATAGTCTCATGGTATTTTCAATGCTAAAATATATGGAGTTTAAATTTATATTATTTTCTTAAAGTTTCCACAGTATATATCATTTAAAATATAAAACAATAGATGTAATATAACTTGTGTAAATCATTGCTTAAAACTAAAACTGAGAACATCAGAGATTTTCTTAACTCTTATTCACTTGAAATAAGTTTTGGTATTGGATTTAAATGAAAGCACAGTAAACTATCGCGAAAAAGTAAGCAAATAATTTTGAAAACTAAATTCGCTTTCAGGTAACCTGATATATCTCTTAGATTACAAATCATTTTTCTTAAATTATTTTGCGAGCCTGGTGAAATTGGAGTTAACATTTCAAAGGTTGTCGTAGATAATTTTTGAAGAGGAATAATTCTTGACATAAATTTTTTATTCACACCGATTACTTAAATTATAAATAGCAACGTATATTTTAGAATTTTTACCAAATATTAACCAATTGGCATGGCAATAAATACAGTAAACAATAAATAAAATTTCTGTCAGAAATTTGCTTAAGTTGATGCAAAGATTTTGTAAAAAACGTGAGTCACATATTTTTTAATACAGTTAGTTAGGAATTTAAATTCAATTCAATAATTAAAAGGAAACCAAAAAAAAAAATAATTTTAAGTAAGCGGAGAAATCTAATTATTATGAGAATCCCTTATTTTTCACTCTTCTTGATTATTTTGGCCTCAGGAAATCTATTTAAAAGTATTAAACCTCGCTTAAATTATATATTACGCCTAAACATAAGTCATCAATGTGCAAATGTTTTATACACATAAGTTTGCATTAATAATTTGTTTTTGAATATCTGTAAAAATTTACATCCTGTCAGGAAATATTCTCACAATTATTACAGAATTTATAATGATTAACTTACACAATTTTTTAAAGTATGAAAAGTCAATGCATATTGACAGCCTTCTCAGTATGAAAAATTTATGGAATCATGTTGTTTGCTTTTATTTGAATTATTCTCAGTTTCTCAATATTGCAAATTTATTTCTATGTTTGGACATTTAGTAAATTATATTATCGAATAAATTAAAATGAATTTACATTTCTTATAACGTAGCTCTTTTATTTTAATTGTGTTATTTTAATTTATGATTGCAATTGAATCTCGTCCCTGAATTTTTAAATGTTTAGTATATCAAAATTAAATTGCATGTGCTTTGTTGCCGTGATTTTTGTGTTTGTCTTTAGCATAAAGTGAGTTTTATATAATTTTTCTTCAATATTAACTATAGTTTATTTATAATTTATCATATTCAGTATATCTTATTTTATTTGACCAAAAACTATTTTATAGTTTTAATAAAGCAAAATTTAACTCCTTATATATAGTATTGCATTCACATTTGACACCAATTTTTTACGTCAAAATTTTTTTATTCGTACAAATGCTAATTTCATCTATTACTAAAATGTTGTAGAAACGTATTTATAAATTTGTCATAATTATTAAGTGTACAAGAGTTCTTTTAAACTATTGTCATACTGAATAAGAAATTTAAATAGAATCATATTGAAATGCAGTACTTGTTTTTAGTTATCATTTGCTTAAGTTGTCCATTTTTAATAACTGAATTCCGAATTTAATTGATTTATGGAAACTTATTTTTGTGTTCAAAATTCCATTAAATTTGTTTTACCATTTAAATGTAATTTATGTTAAAAAAATTTACTATGAAAAATATTTATTCTTTGAAAATGTACGTATAACACAAATGGGAATTTAGATACATTTTTAAGTAAACAAAGAAATGTTCATTATTTAACAATAGCAAATTCTGAATTTTTTAAGCTACCTCCATAGTTTTAATGTAGAAAATATAATTTTAATGTAGGAAAAACTTATATCAGAGATTAAAAATCTTTTATATTTATCGTTGTGAAGAATTATGCTAAAAATATAAAATAAACTGATGAAAATGAATGTATCCAAATATTTCTTAAAATCTTTTAAATGTAAGCCATTTAATATTTTTTTGTGAATAGTACCAAATTTTAAAATTAATATATAGCATCATGAAAGAGATACCATAATTAAATACTTATAATTGAGATAAAGGTTTTTTTATTGTCTAATTGTCAGAGTGAAATTGTTGACTTTTACATAATATTGATATTTGCAGTTTCTTTAAGAACCAGAGACACTTAAAATAATTCCTAACATTCCATAAAATATTTTTTAATTTATCCAAAATTAAAACACTAATGAAATAATACTTTAGTTTATGTATATATATTTTAACTAAAGAAATAAACTATGTACTAAAATAAAATATACAATTGATAAAAAATAAAAGCTTAAATCACTTTTTGATAAAGTTCATAATTTTTACATTTTGTCAAATTTCATGATGCATGAATGCCGTTTGTATAGCTTGTAGTAGCAATTAAAATTAATATATTCATAGAATAATTATCATTATTCAAAATTAATTTATTTAACGTAGAAGTTACAAATTTATTTAGATTTTTTATATATTTTATATTAGTTTAAAATTATTCCTAAATTTTAACATTATCACAATGGTTTCAAAATAACAAGTTATATTTCTTCTATCAATAATATTAAATAAATTTAAAAAGTGTAGATTTAGTAAACAATAACCAATATTCTTTTAAAATTATGTTATGAAATTATACGTATGTAGTTAAGTATAATAAGATTGCTTTAAACGCTGATCAAGAAGAGTGCCTAAAACTAAGAGTCAAATTATAAAATTATTTATGTGAATAAACTCTTTAATTTTCTAATTTGCGATTGATTTTAAACATTGTGAATAATCAAAGGATCTTTGTATTCGTAAAATGAGGAAATTTAAAAAAATTGAGTAATTTTAGTAAATATATTTAATTAAAATAAATTGCTAGATGTAATTGATATTGATATGAATGCTTCCCTGTTCATAATAATACATTTATTCAGTATTTTTGATATTAATATTTGTCATTTTTCGTTCAAAATGCTTTTGTGCTAATCAGTAGAAAAAAAAATCAAGGCAATGTTTTTTAGATTTTAATTAAATATAAAATAAATAATATGCTTAAAACATGTAATAATTATAGAAACAGGTTTAACAAATAGGAACAATTGAATTTTTTTCCAATAAATAACAAAATTATATCCAGATAGAAAATCTGACTTTTATGTTCCTTTCAATTTATATCATTGCGTTAATTCAAAAATATAAAATCAAGCAGCGCAGTTCTATTATTATATTTTCCTGTTTTATTCTATCCCTAAGCATTTTAATATTTATACACTTATTTATAGGGTAGTATATCTTCCTAAACAGAAAAATTGTTTCAATTGAAAATCCACGCTAAGAATTTGGAGAAGGATAAAAAATTTTTGACTATTTAAGTAAAACTTGTTTTGTCATTGAAATTAACGAGATTACAATATAATTTTCAGTTTTTATCATTTGCATTGATCAAAATTGAAGTAATAGTAAATGTTATTTTTTATTTAAACAATTAAAAACTCATTATGCTATAACCAGTTCTTTTATTATTTTTTAAATGAGAATTTTTTAATTCAATTTCTATAAATTTTCTTTCTAAAACTGTCTTTAAATTATTATTTATCAAAACATAATAGGCATTTCATTTGTGACATAATTACTTTAATTTTCTTTATATCTACATCTTTCTCATATGGTGATTATTAAGCACTTTTTTCAAACAGAAATACTATTATTTTTAAAGCAAAGGTGGGTATTTTTTTTACCTAAATCTACATGTTTATTAATATATATCAGCTTAAATATATTTAATGCAACATATTAATACATCTTAAGATGTAAAATTTTATGCATTAAGTATCGACATCGTATACATAATTTTGATAAAATTTTACTTAAGGCTTATTGTTGTCATAACAATTTATTTTTAGGCATATTTTTCTTTTTTGTCACATTCATTCTTATAATATAATGCTAAATAAATTAAGAGTTCATTTATTAGAATTCTCTAAATTCAACCTCTTTATAAATTAATATCGTATCAATATCTATATTTTTTAGAATATTTCACCTTATTCCTTTGAAACTATTGATTTAAAAGAAAATGTAGCACATTTGACAACTTATACAAATCCGAAACACTCCTAAAAAACAGATACATGACACATCCTTGCATATTAACTCTCCTTTATTGAGAGTGACAAGACCGAAAACTCGAAGAAATTCGGATGGAAATAAAACATCCGCTTCAACCGTAACTTATGTCAATGCAGAAGACCCTAGCAACATCTCCACAGATGAAATTTAGAATAAAAAGCAATAATGAACGCACAAGGCTGAAAAAAATGAAACTTCGAGAAAAGTGTTTCGCAATCTGCATAAAGGATTCTGTCGAACTTTTGATTGGCATTTTACTTGGCGGGGTGATCATCTGAATTATTCATGAAGTTTTAGTTCTTCTTTCTGGTTTTCCGTCGACTTAATTTGCATGTCTTTAATGCGGTACTTTCTCTATTCTTTCCCCCACCCATACTTCCTTCGACAAGATGGAAACGTTGCATTAAATGCAGGCCAAAAGAAAATCTCGAAATCAGTTTGAAAGCTCTTTCTTCTTGTTGCTAGTTCTTACTCTTTTTCTGAATTTATTTGGCTTTGAATGTTTGTTCCTGACTTGTATGAGCCAGGTGCAAGAGTTTTCTTTTTTCCTTTTGTTCTTGTGAAGGAGTTTTCTGCCTTGCATAAAAATCGGCCTGTATTCTTCCTTCCTATGCTTCAGCATGCTCTTATTTACTGGTCCTATTGAATACGGAAATTATACATGAGAGGAGTAGATCTAGTTTCATTCGAAAGCAAATAAAAACTACGGTTGTCAGCACAATGAAATGTCCTCAGCAACAGGTTGTAGAGTTTTTAGAAAGTAGCTTTTTGTTCCCGATAAATTCCAACGAAATAAATAATTCAATTAAATTAATGCATTCAGTTAGAGTTTTAAAATCCTTTTTACAACATTTTTTTTGGCCATGAGAGAATTTTCAATTAGTTTAAAAACCTTTCTCTATTTCGGAAACAATACATTCTATAAAAACAAATTTGAATTCAGTAAAAATGAATTTAAGAATAGATTTCTGTCTTATGTTGGTAACTTTTATTTTTGTCTAAATATTTAAATCCTCATCCAGTTTCAAGATAATCAGGAAGTCAAAATAATTAATTACTTATAATTATGGTTAAAAATAGATTATATCAGTAGGAAAAGAAATAATTATAAAAGATACAAATCAAGAGATTCATTTAAAATGTTTTTAATTTTATTTTTAATTCATGTAAGTTTTAATTATGATTAGGTTTTCTTTTTATCCATATCGTGAAAATCTGCATCATTGCATTGAAGTTCAGTATGGGAAAAGTGATGTTGCTTAGAGTCGCATCACTATCATAAAAATGTTTCATGTTCTATAAAATATACAATTACAACAATAATGTAATAAATCTTAATTCTATTTCCAAAGGCAAAATTTATATTAAACACCATGTTCATTTTAACTATTCAAGCGGAATAGTTATACATAAGTTAAACAATTTGAACCTTATAAAAAATATAAAATCTTACCAATGGTCCTCTTTTGAAGATGAATTATAACAAAATGGGATTAAATTTATTGTACGTTCTACATTCGAAATTCAATTCTTTTTATTTCCAAAAAACATTTTTTTTATTCAGTTTTTGTTGAATATTTTATTAACTAAAACAATTCATATGAACAAAATCATAAAAACAAATTTATTGACGGAAATATCTTTAATTAAGATATAATTTTTATTCTCATATTTTTATAAAAATAGTTTTGCATCGTATAATAAATCAGATAAAATAACGGCAATTAAGAGGATTTTAAAATGAATCCCATATTTATCAGAATTTTGGAAAAACTGAGTTAAGTATTTTCTCAGATTTTTTCATTTTTTCATTTTTTTTTTGTTTATTTATTTATTTTTTTTTTGTTTATTTTGAATTAAAGTAAATATTTTCAAATTAGTTTTAGGAAAAAAAATCAATTTGAATTTTAAAAATTTTGTTTCATTTATAGATTTTAATTTAGTATATAAATAACACAAAAATAACGTTGGTATCAACTAACATAATAATTATCACCTTATTAGTTTTTAAATGTGCTTTGAAGTTCCATTTCCCTTTTCAACTATTTATTTGCACTTTTGGGGTTGAAAACACGTCTCAACTGATACTTTATTTATATATCTGTTTTTGTAATTTCAAAAAAAAATATTGATATTTGTAAAGTCAGATTCATTTATTAGAATATTTTTGAAGCATTAATATATAAATAATTTTATTAATAATATTTTGATTCAAACAAATGAATTTAAACTAAAATATTTTTAGAAAACTGATTCTAATAAAATTCCAAGCAGAACTTTGGTATATCTATAACAACTTTTACAATTTATATTATTATGTTTTATAAAAATTATATATACATTTTACAAAATAATACAGAATTTATAATTTGTTTTTAATTCGTACATTACTTCAACGAAGAATCAAACAAGCACATTTTTCTGTTTTGGATTTCAAATTCTTTTATCCGGTAGTTTATTAGAACAAATATTGAAAAGGAATTAAGAATTTTGATATACTTAGAAATGTTTTTAGAAACATTTTCAGCATTATATAACATTTTATGTTAATTTATCCACAATCATTAAAGGAATACATTTTATCGTAACGAAAATCACTAAAAATATTTCCAACTTAAACGACAAACGAATAGCATTCCCTATTTCTTCAGAAGTGAATTGGAAATTTGTATTCTTCCTGTAACTGCTCAACAGTGTATGGAGTAACAGCTTCGGAAGCTAATGCTTATAGATTTTCTATTCACCCTTAAGGAAAGAATAGCCCCATGCTATACTTTTGTGTTTAGCAGGATATATTCTATAGATATATCAGAATAGAAGAATGATGTTACGGCTTCAGTGATCGAAAATTCTTCAACAAACCTTGAGAAACTTTATCTGGTCGAATGTTGATAGAATGTCCGTAGGGGAGCGCAACGATCGAGAAGTACATTGATCGTAATCCTTCTGGCGGAATAAAGTCGAGAAATAAGCTGGCAAGACATAAAACGTTTCACTACGAAGTAAAAAAAAAAATAGGAAATATATTTTAGTGGGTTTTGGCCAAGGGAGATTCATTTTTATTATTTTTACTTTATTTTATTCCTCAATCCTTCCTTTTCACAAAAGTGTGCTCCTTGGAACGTTTACGGTATATTTTTTGTTCCCCATTCTGCCTGGCCTGAGGATTGCGTCTCAGGTGGTCTATTCCGATGTCCCTTCAAGTGGATGTTTTACTTACGTCGAGCAAGTCCGGTGTATCTGCAAAAATAATCCGAACAAAGTGTGGTTTCCTTCTCTTGCAGATAAGGAATACGATCCGTATGAAAAATGAAAAAGATGGAATTTATATCGAGAGATTTTGTATGAATGTCATTTTGTCACATGCAGATTTCTTATTCTGTGTATTTACTTTCACATTTTTTTTTCAAATTGTATTTACTGTCATTTCTTTTTTGGGATACCATATTTAAATTCACCGGATATCTTTATCTTACAAGACACGGAAAAAATATTAAGTTCTAAAAGCAGTACTCCATATTCCTATTATTTTATAACAGCACAGTTTTAAGTTTTATTTTTATATTCTGTTTTAATGCATATATCTACAGAATTAATAATTTTATTTCTTAAAAAGAAAATAATGACATTATTAAGAATATTGAAAAATTCTACAAAAATGAATTGTTTGCATCTTTTGTATTTTTAATCTATAGATCTGATACTCATAATAGGTAAAGGAAAAACTGACAATTATTTTTCTGATAGTAAATATTTCCTTGTTTTTAGAAGTTTAGTTTAGTAGCTTAGCAACAAAAATCCGTACTACAATTTAAAATAAGTATCTCTGAGTTCAAAAAGTATATACTTTTTTAGCTCATATCTAATACTTAATTTTCTTCCCGTTAAGTGAAATATAAGAAAACTTCAAATTTATTTATTTATAAATTTTATCTCAAAAATCTTTCTATAAGTTTTAAATGTGAAAAATCTGTGACTTAGAAGTAATAAATAGATGTTGTTGCTGTAAAGCAGAAACAAAAGCTTGACTTTCTTGATGGAGGAATACAACCTTTAATGGCTTAGCAACACTTAGACACCTCCACTTTGGACTTTGTAACTTTGCTATTTAATGCTTGAAATTTATATATGAATTATGAATTGAATATAAAACGGAAAAAAGGGAAAACAATTCTCACATAATTAAAATTTTAAAAAAAAGTCTGGGTGAGACAAAAGATAGTATTTGAGAAGTTTGTTCAACCATCCTCTTTTAATGTCATATTTTGATTTTCAATTATCAGTGCAAATACTACTCTTACGTTTTGAAGAAATAACTATTAAATACTCCTAAAAATTAAATTAAACACCTGAAATGCATTCTAGTTGAACTGATTAAGATTTTCTTTAAATGACGGAAGGGAGGAAGATAAATCCATAGTCACATAACTGTAAAATTTCTGATGAAAAAAAGTGCAAAATTGCTTGCTAACATACAAAAAATATATATTTACAGCTGATATGAAATCTACTATGTAGGATAAATCCAAGTTTAAATGACCGATGTAGACAATTTGGTTTTCAGTTCAAAGAAACCAATCAGATTTTGAAATTTCATCTGTTGACAAATCATCATTTCATCCGTCAGAGAATGTCCCAGTGACGTAAGATGAATTCTCAGAAGTCAACACGACATTAAATATCTGATAAATATTCTCATAGTTTTATGAAAACAATTGAAGATAAAATTTCATTTCTTCACCTCGATCAATCCTATTTATGTGACTGCTTCTTCAATCAGTTTTTTTTTATATACCTTTTATTTTTCTGTACAAACATGTAGAGTCTATTTATTAAATAAAAACTATCAATTTTCTGAATTTGGAATTAGATTATAAATCCTAGAAAATCACCTCCCATAGAAAAGAGGAAATAAATCCTCTATACGACTTTGAATTTTCATCCGTGAAACTTTTGTCTCCTTTCCTTCAAATCCCATGAAGAATATTAGAAGTTGGCGCATGCGTTCATTCTAATTAATGGAAAAATCATAAACTTGTCCCATAGACTAATCAGTTCACACTTCATCAAATGCATTTTCTTTACCAATAATAGTAAGGTTATTTTAAAATAACGTACTTCTCCAATAATCTAATAAAGACAAAGAAGGAATAAGAGGATGCTGGATGACAAATGGCTTTCTAGATACTCGGAAGATGCCCATTATATGGGAAAAGTGAGAAGAAGTAGTAATGAATAAAATGTAAACGAATATAGCGCAAGTATGGTATTACCTAGACTAAATTTGCTGACAGTATGCATTCTCACAGCTTTTGGAGCTCAAGGAGTTTAGCTTGACACTGTGGGAAGTGTAATCCCCAATGTCCCTAACCTGTGTAGCATGCAATCTGTAGGCATTGATTTTTATTAACCGGTAAGGGCATATTCTTTTGTGTTAAAGAAGAAAAAACTTTGTATCATTGACTGGTTAGTGAACCATTCTGTGTCGCGCAGGCACTCTTCCACCAGCTTCGATAATTACTCAAATGTATGTTTCTCAGTTATAGAAATTAATAAAAACATTGTTACTATAAGCTTATATAATTAATGATTATTCTCTTAAGATAAGATTTTATCTTATAAAATTTATTTATAAATTCTGTGTTTATATATATATATATATATATATATCTCAACAATTATAAATAACAATTATAAATAAAAAATGAGTGATAAAAATATTGTTATGAAAGACGAATTAATAACAAATAAAAACAAATCTCATATTTAAAAGCAGATAAAAAGGCAAATAAAACATGACATTCAACAGTGATTATAAGACTTACATTTAATACATTATAATGTTAAACTTTTCTTAGAATTATCATTGTATATTACAAATATACTAAATTCATTGGAAAAGGATCTTTTTTCTATAACTTAACCCCGTCATTAAAATTAGTCTCAGCTAAAAACAAATTTGATTTTCATTATTTGAAAACAATTCTGAATGAGTAAATGAAACGAATTAAATAGTGTAAAAAATTTATTGACTTTTCAAATGAATTATAATATTACTTAACATAGGATGCTTCATTCGATTTCAATAGTCTAAGCATTATATTTTGAACAGTAATATCTTATAAATTCATATGTATATAATGCTGCTATGAACATAAATACACACTAATTTAGATATCTATACATCAGTGAAATTTTAGTTTTTCTATACTAATTTTTCTGAAAAGAATTAATTTAGGTTTCCTTAAAACTTTTTGTGCTGTAAACTACTTTCCTATACAAAAACAGAAATATTTACATTGTTTAAGACAATACGTTAAAAAAATTTTTACATATTTAATTGACATTTTGATCGGGATATTACGTTCGAGTTATTAAAATAATATAAATTATAGATTGTAAATACTGGGTATTTGTGAACTCCAGTAGAAATAAAACAATGCGTAAAAGTTTAAAATTCCAGTTTTGATATTTTATACACTAATTTCAAATTCTAAACATAATCACTAAGAGTTCTTGTCTATCATTACTAAATCTTATATTTTCATTTTATTGCTTATAAGGTTCAATAGTAAAATATAATAAACAGATTAATAGGCAAATTTTTTTCAATCCAGTGCAAAGGTATAACTGACAAAAGTAAAATTTTAAAAAATAAGTAGTTGAAAAAAATACATTTCATTATATATCAGCATTAATGTATTATATATATCATTTTAATTACCATACGGAGTCACTATTTCCAAATCTCCGTAAAGCACAGATTTTTGTTGAAAACTATAGTTTTATGTGACATCATATTTAATAAATCAAATCTAGTTCTCTAAAAGGAAAGCAATTATTGTCGATATATTTTAAGTCAAAATATAACATATTTTTCCTCTATATACCATTAAAAATTAAAAATAATAACATGCAAGTACTTAATAAATAAATTTCTGGAAAAAATTAAGTAATGAGAGGTATGGAACACAAGTTATCTTTTTTTTTTCCAGAAATACTTGAAACGAGATCAGTTCAATTTTGTTATGACCACGTTGATTTTTGATGATCGAGCTTTTTTCGTTGTTGAACTAAATGTGTTTATTCGACTATTTTCCTTTCATACAGGTATTAATATAATTGATATGTTTTTAAGTTATCATATGAATATCAATACATAAATTATTGTATTTCAAAATTAGTGTTTGGTAATTTTATAATTATGTGGACCATAAATAAAGAAATTTAATGGACAAAACTACTTAATATTAAAATTTAAATTCTTAAACAATACGTATCCTTAATAAATTCAGAGATTATAGTAATGCGTACTAATGTTTTACAAGTAATTCTCTATTTTCAAATCTGCCTGCAAAATCTAAGGAATTTAAAGAAGACGCTCCAAAAATTATCACATTTAGAAGCCAAAGAAATGACCTTTACCTCAAAGAGTGCATTTGTTTTGAAGTTAAAAAACAATAGTAACTTTCTTAAAATAAAGCACCCTTAGCACCTATTGTACGGAAAACAAAATAAGAAGTACAAAAAAAAAGATATTTTTTTTAAAAAAAAGAGAAACCACGTAGTATTCAGAGGCTACTTCAGGTGCATTAGGCTATAAATAAAGCCTAATCGCTTAGCATAAAACTTCGATTTGGCTCGTAAAAATGGAAAAAAGGGTCTATATAAGCAATTACAAGTCATTAGGGTTTGGTGAAGAGAAAAATTCCCTTTTTCGTTCTCTTAATCGTTCAGCAAAAGGTTGCTACTGAAAGGAAAGGATTCGTACTGCTTTGTTTTCCCATTTCTCATTAAATATCTCATGCCTTTTCCCTTTTTTCGTTTTCCACCTTTCTTTATTGTTTGCAGCAATGCGATGAAAAGACTATCCAGGAACACAAATAAAAAGTTCTGCAAAGTAAATAATGGCTTCTTCTTCTCTTGTGGTGTATGTCTGAGACGTATACTAGGATTTGGTGCAAAGAACGCAGAAGTGCATTTAGATCATTTATCGAAATTAAAGTTTACAGACGTTTTTTTCCGTTTGCTTTTAACTTTAAAGAACTAGTTTATTTTAGTGTTTGTTACACATACAACGTACCTCTAATTTCAGTTCTCAAATACATTTCTTTTAAAACTTCTTCCTAAGCTGAAGTACTGGTAGTATACTAGTTGCACTAATACATGAAAATGGTTAAAAATATATTTCTATTTAAAAGAACACAAAAAAATAGAGAATTTAATTGGTAAAATTCTGCTTAATGTATACAAAAAAATAATATAAGCAGTTTATACATTCTTTGAACAAAATATTTTAAGTTAAACAATAATCAGGCAAAACAAAATCAGTGATATATTTTTGAGCAACATATTAAGAAACTAATTAATACAAAATGCAGGAATAAATTCGGAAAAAAATTATGTCATTACTTATAAGGAAATAATATACCATAACTTTAAAAATTACTAATTATACATATTGAAAAGAATAAAATGTTTCCATTTCTTAATTGTCATTCATCAATTCGCAGAATTACAATTAAGAAATAAAAACTTTTTGCATTCCTAATAGCAAAAAATAAAAACATTGCAAATAGCAAATGTTCTATGTATTACTTTTTTTTAAAATAATAATTTAAAATTCTTTTGAAAATAATAATCTAAATTAATATTGCGTAATATATCATATATTTTAATGCGCATGCATCAGTTTTAATAATTTATAATTTTTATTTTTAATATTTTATGTATTTTGAAATCATTTATTGTAAATTGAATCAATTAAAAAATTTAACTTCATATTATAATTAATTGATTCTCGTTGCGAATCCATATATTAAAAATATAACATTTAACTCTTCAGAATATTATATTTAATATATTAATATTTATATAGAAAAGTCACTAACTATCATAATAAATATAATTATTATTTTGTGCTGACTGAAATAGTTTAAAAATAATATCATAAAATGAGAGTTTTATAAATATTATGCCTTCCCTTTTCTCTTTAGTTTAATAAACGTATTTTTTAACATTTTATATATTTTTTGCAAAATATTTTACTCCATGTTATATAAAAATGAATTTTTGAACAGACAAAACAGTAACAATACTAAAATGGTCCCCAGAAATGTAAAATTATTTCTTGACCAAAATTTCAGAAATGTATAATTACAAATGTAACCCGAAAATAGAAAAAAATAATTTTATTCATAACTAATTGAAATTTTGTAAACATTAATTTAAATATAACAATAATAGAAACATGAAAATATTAAGAAATCGTCATGAAATGTCTTATTTTTAATTTTCAATATGATATAAACTTTTGAATAAATAACACAAGTTTCAACCCAATAAATTTAATTAGATTGAACCAAAGTTCTCAATCAAATAAATATAGGAAATTTTCTTAATAATTCGAGAATTCTGCTTTACATTTTCTTATTTACGTTTGATAATTTTGATGAGAAATGATATATTCATCATATGTTTATTAGCTTCTTAAAATTTTAATGCTGATACTCAGATAATATTGTTCACGCACATTTATGTATACAAACTATATATAAAATCTTTTAAAATTTTAAACTATATGAAAAAAATTAATAAACTAAATAAAAATTACAAAAATATGTGCATATTATTATGTAAAAAAGAGTTTTTTACATAATAATATAAACTTAATAATATATATATAACTTAATATATATATATATATATATACGTAAATTCTACACAATATTGCGATAGCAAAGCCTTAGAATTATCGCTTTACTTCCTTACTGTAGCTAGGCTATAAATATATAGCATAATTCTTCATGTAAATGAATGACAGAAAATAAATATGGAAGATAAGTAGTTATTTTCTGAAAAGTTTAAGAAGAATTGTAAAGAAGATAATTTCTAATAAATGATCCTTATATGCGTAAGTTTCAGAAAGGATTAATATTATACGTAATTTCTGGTATTCATCTTTACTTTTATATTTGCTTAATTAGAGAAAATGTATGAGATAAAAAAAATTCATCTAACTACAACACAATGTTTGAATATTCTCCAAACTGTCAGATATAAGTTAAACTAAGAAAAATAATCTAAAGATCCATTGTTTCATCTTAATTTCAAGAAAAAATACGTGTTGGCTGAAAAGAATATTGTTTGCATGTGTTTAATTATAAAGTTATATAATTTAATTATAAAGTATCTGTAGAGAATTTTGTTAAAATTTTGATATATATATATATATATATATATATATATATATATATATATATATAATGCTTACACTTTATGGGATCACATTAAAAAAGTACACTTTGATTATCTTCCTGCTCTGCTCGAATTGGGATCAATTCTAATACTGAAGGCTTGTTTGAACATTTTGCAATGGTAAGAAAATATTTTAAGCCCATTTGGACCATCACAATTATATGAGATAAAAAAGTAATGAAGCCGAATATTACTTTAAGAATTTTTTCAAAACATATAATTTAAATAAAATGTTTTACAGTATCATTCCTTAGCGCAAACGTTAGAAGTGTTCACCATTTTCAATGTAAATGATTTGAGAAATACGTCAAATCTAGTTTCTTCATACACTTTTCAAAATGTTTGGTGTTATTTGTGGTAATTCTTCAGTTATGATTCTTTTTAGTTCATAGATAGTAAGATTTTTTTTTTTTGGAAAATACTATCCTTGAAAGAAATTAGAAAAAATAACTAAAGAAGAAACTTTAATAGCAAAAGATCTACAGAAATTAAATTGTAATTAAATTTTTTTCAATATTTCAATTGTGCGGTTTCATTTGCTAAAGGAGCTGTATCTTGCCAAAACTAGCAATAATGGTCCAGTTTTTCCATGTGAAGCAAGGAAAGTTTGAAATGTTTCCAGGTACATTTCAACATTAATAGTTTGGTTATACGAGATCTTTTCGTTAAACCAAAGAATTATTTAATGCAAATGAATTTTATTGTTGTAATTGATTATCTTACGAAATAAGTTTTTAAAAATAATTATAGAAAAGAGACAAGGTATAATATATAAATTATATATATATATATATATATATATATATATACATATATCAATACGTATAACATCATTCCTGTTATGTGAAAGATCTCAGGAAGTAATTGAAAACATAAACAACTAAATGAAAAAATGGTTGTTAGACGAACAGCAGTCACATATTGTTTGATGATCTCGCATGGTAAATGGAACACGACCTTGTAATCTTATGCCATCGACATAACGATATTGTCATACACCGATGGAGTTAGCCATGAATTTACCTAAAGTTGACGTTCTTGAAGTACTCACGTACCATCAGACGTCTGGTAATTTTCAACCAGGCTCAGATGATGTGGTACATCACATCTGACCAGGTATCCTCTTCTCCACATTCACGCCCCACCAGATATTTTATTTTAAGAATTGCTTTGACATTTTACTATCGATAGCCTAATGGTCTAAAGTCAATGTAAAGCATTATAATTTACAACGATAAAATTGCCATCCAGTGTGACTTTTCATGTATATTCTACCGTATTCACGTGACGCAAAAGTAGAAATCCAAAAAGCCTTCAGGCGCTCGATTCAAACAGTTGTGAAAGACAACAGCTGAAGTGTCATACCCATCTCCCGTTTTGCAACAGTGCTGAATTTGAAGCTTAGGCTACTTTGAAGCCGCTTTTAGCTTCGAAGCCGCTTTTAGCTTTGAAGCCGAGGGCTTAGACTGCAAATAATGCTGCCCTACAACAAGGTTAGCTATGCCTTATTGTCAATAGAATTAATAAAATATTCAGAATTGTGTGCTTAAATTTCTACGTTGAGCAGCATTACATATGTTAGTCCACCAAGCCAGTGCAAACATTTTATTTTATTAAGGGTAACAGTCTTTGTTCTAACTGTTGTTAATTCTGTGCAACATCTAATAAAAAGTGACTTCTGATAGTGGTTTTATAATTAATATTACGGAAATATGAGTTCCATATTTTTAGGCTATCAATATGTGTTCCCTATCACAATCGCTTAGATCAGTAGACTTTTCTTATATGTACAATTTCCCCCATATAATAACAGAAGTGATACTTACCTTTTTCTGTGACATTTTGTATATCGTTTCCAATGAATCAATGCAGGCAGGCTCAAAGTCAAATGTTGGCGTTGATCATGTTTGTGCTCAACTTATTTATCTATCTTGGTTGGCTATTTTTATCATCCAGTTGTTAATAATTTGATTTTGGTAACAAAAATGGAACTGATGCATAAAACGTATCTCCTTATCTTATGGTTTAAAGTATCATAACATTCAAAATGTTATGAACAAATGAATAAAAATCTAATAATAAGAAAGTCTTTAATAAGAAATCTTTATCTTTAATGATGTACTCAACAAGGTAACATAATTTAACTAAGATCAAAATAGAAACATATTGATGAACACCTAAAAGTGCAATATATATTACAATCTCAGATAATGCGCTTGTAGTGGAGCAAATGATAATCAATATACTGACTAAATTTTACATTTGAAGCTTCAGTTTGATTTACGGTTATAGTAATGAAATTTTCATTAATAAAGAACAAATATGAAAAAGGAATGGACGTCTTGTTTGCTATAACTAAAAAAGCGACAAGAAATTATTGAAAAAATCTCTTAAATTACATATAGAATCAAAATAAATATTTATTTGTAATATCGCAATTATTAAGGGAATTTTTTAATTATTTTGTAAAAATCTTATATGTCAAGAAAGTGAAGTACGCATATTAAAATTGCATATCCTGTATCAGAAAGGCCAATCGGTAAATGAAAAAGTAATATATTCCATTTGATTTAGAATTACTGTATCGATCAGATTCGTCTCTCTGAAAGGAAGACAATCGCTGTTTTTCCGTACACTTCTAAATGTCTACTAGAAATTCTCCAAGGAATAAACTTTAGAAGAATTATGTTTCTCCAAGAAAATGAATATTCTTATTCAGAAAGAACAATAGTCGAGTTCATTGAATGAATAAACTTAAAATGGGAATAGTAAAACATTTCTCTTATTCCTCTGATATAGATATGTGTGAGTTGTCTAAATTTTAAATTAAGGAAGTGATTTATTTGGGTGTAAATTTTATTTTGAATGTTAAACCAATGGAACAATATTTTTTTCATCTAACGATTCTGCGAAATTAATGACTTGAGGCATATTATTCTTGGAAAATTCCCCAACAAAAGTATTTTGATGCTCGAGAAGATTGCTTTGTGCTTTCCTAATATTTCGCAGATATAACTTTAAAAATATTGGTATATCGAAAAAAATTCAGACTATATATATATCTTAATAATAACATGTCCGTTTATGTATGCGTGTTAACTGCATATATGTATGAATATATTACACTCACAGACACAAATATATTTCATTTAGATCGTATTCTAAAAACGATTAGTAATTTCATATTATTAGTAAGATATAATTTAATAGTAAAAATTTGAGATCACAGAGCAATCGACAATATTAATTTTCGGTGAGTAATAAAAATATTATTAGTTTTTTATGTTTGAAAATTTTTTAATATTGTTTCATTATAAAATGCTGTGAGGAAAAAAATATTCTTTTTGAATATTATTAATTAAATGAATAAAATGATTTCAATTAAAATAAAATGTTCTTTATTTGGAATTTCGTTATAAATATTTTTATTATTTTAACAATACTCGTTTTTTATTAAAATGTTAATAATGTTATTCAATTTTATTTTTTTAGTGTTTGCATCTACCCACATGCTTTCTCCACGCCATCTATCAGATAAAGGCTTAACTATTTGAATTTAGAATTTAAATTTTCAAACAATGATTTAAATTGGAAAATACGTTTTTAAAATGCAAATGTTATAAACTAAATTAAAACCTATGCATTTATTATATTTTTATCTCAGAAAAACTATATATTTATATACATTGTTATTTTCATGACAACGTCACTATTTTAAATTTTCATTTGAAATAGTGACATTCTATAGAATAGTTCATTTGAGTGAATTTTAGAATTCATTAATAAGATAAATTGAAAATTTCAATTTGCATTTTTAATTAGCAACATTAATAAAAATTTGTTTATTGGCTAGTAGGTCGGTTGAGTTTTGTGATACAAGATCCAACAAGGACAAGCTGAACCAATTGTTTATTAGTTAAATTATTATTAAATGCTAAGAAAAAATCACATGATTTAAAAAAACATTATATGCACTGTTTGATTAAAAGTTTTAAATTTAAAACTGCCCTCTATACTTTAAACCCATCCATTTGTATTCTAATTCATTTTAAATTAAAAAAAAATATTTGATTCAATTTTGCTATCTATGATTAACAAACAGGTCCTAAATTTTTCTGTTAATTTATGCTTCTCTTGACAAATGCAAGTAATAAAATGTAACAGCAAAATTATCGCTTAACATAAATGTAAACTCTTTTATAATTAAGATCATAGCTATTGCTTATAATAATAATTGTTTTTATGAGTAAAAGGTTTTACATAAAATTATAGTTTTATTACTGTAAACGTAATTGACTGTGCAAGTTTAGTTTCTGTGTCCATGGAAAATAATTCCAACAATATATTTCAGAATCTATATAAAATTAATCTAAAAGTATTATTTAAAAAATGAATACTTTCGTCGTTTATAACATTAAATGAGGACATAAAAATATATAACAAAAATATTAAATAGTATATAAAAATATGAAAATTAATTTTTTATGAAATAATATATACTTTTATAATATTTAGATATTATTATAATAGGTATTTTTATATACTGCACATAAACGGAGACAATATTTTGGGAATTTATGAAAAGTATTCTAAAACTATAAATATCCGTCTTCCAAGGAAGAAATTAAATTGTGGGTTTGAAAACTCTATGTATTAATAATTTGCTGTAGAATAAATCTATATTTCAATGTAAGTGAATAATATTGATAAATCCATTGTTGTTTTCTCTTTGATATGCTTTCTGACGGACTTAGTTTTAGGAATTTTTTGGGTTTTCCCTCTTGCAAAAATATAATTCTGAAATGCGTTACGACGATATTAGGCTGCTCACAACTTGGTTTCAAAATTGTATTTACTCTAGTATCCAGAGAGGTACTTTTTAATTTTTTAGATAATGGATACTATTTGTAAAATGGGATTTTAAGCATTTTGTAAAGGTAAGATTTTGCATTTTATTATGAGTTTCTATTTCTTCACTAGTCCCACCCGCATTTAGTGGAAACACTGGATTTTCGGTTATGTCAAGATTCGACCTAAAGGAAATGCTTGCACGGATTCAATTATTAAACGCTTGCAATTGATAATATTATAAATCAAAATGATTATTTTCATTTGATATTGGCTGAAAACATTGCGCCGAATCTACTATGGTATATTTGTGGAATTACTTTCATATTTGAAAATTTTGCGTTTAAAAGCTTTTGCAACATTAATTTTAGATCATTTGATCTATTTTTTCTTCTTGAAATTATAACAATAAAAATTAAATTAATTTTTTTTTACTTTAACATTTATAGCAAAAGTAATAGTTAAAAGTTTACTACTTTAATAAAGTTAGTAATATTTTAAATATAAATTTAATTTGTAAAAAGGGCTCTTAAA
>JAPDSC010109659.1:2131-18251 GCA_026290005.1 Latrodectus geometricus
TAATGAATAAGAAAAATGGTGTATCGGAAGAAGATAAATAACTAGGAAGATTGTGGTAAATATTTCAATAAAGCCAAATGAAAGTCCTGTTCTGCATTTAAAAAAAAAAAAAAAAAAAAAAAGTGTTTTTAAAAAGGCAAATTTGAAACAGAAAAAGAAGTGATTTGACTAAATTTTCATACATTAAATGAAAATAAAAATTGTTTTCAAATGTAAATTTCATTTTGCTTTTATCTCTTATGTAGTGCATATTAAACTTTTCTAATTTTTCTTTATATATAAAGATAGAACAGTTTGGTAAAAAAAAAAAAAAAAAGTCTAGATCTAACATTTTTTGTGCTTATTTATTTTTTTTATACATTTTTTGTGCATCTTTCATTTTTTCTAATATTTTTTGTGCTTATTTATTTTTTTTTATAAATTTTTTGTGCATCTTTCATTTTTTCTAATATTTTTTGTGCTTATTTATAAAATTGTTTTGTGCTTATTTTAACAGATCTAACATTTTTTGTGCTTATTTATTTTTTTTATAAATTTTTTGTGCTTATTTATATTTTAGTGAAGTTGAATAACAGAATAATGTTTTTAAACTTATAGAGAAAGAATCTGCACCTACATTTACAAAGAAGTTAACTGATATATCTGTGACAGAAGGTGAAAATGTAGAATTTACTGTCAAACTTACAGGAAAGCCCAAAGTGTAGTGGTTAGTTTTTCTTATCAATTTCTTTAATTTTTCAAATTAATTTTTAATTTTGAACTAAATTTTTACACTTACATGAAGTAACTTAAATTAATTTAAATTATGAATATTCAGTTTTAATTAATGAATTCTTATATTACTCTTTATATGGTGAATGATTAAACTTTAGGTCAAAAGATGATGTGGAGTTAAAAATAGACAACAAGCATTTTGAATACAAAAAGGAAGAAGCGGATGATTCTCTTACATTAGTTTTAAATTGCACAGAGCCAGGTGATAGTGCAAAATATACATGCACCATCACCAATTCATCTGGTTCAGCATCTACAAGCAGTAATTTGACAGTGAAAGGTAATTAATTTATCTTCATATTCAAATTATGTCTTTAGTTGGGTGATACTTTTAATGAAACTACATTCTGATATATACGTTTCTTTGAATTAATCTAGTTGCATTAGAGATTTGTTTCTGCCACAATTATTTTTGTTACATTTTTTAAAATCAATGAAAATTATGTAGCAAGCTTTTTATGGTGTACAGTTTATATTGGATTATTTTTTAATTTTATACTAAAATCTTATAAGATATTTAATATAAAATTCAAAAGTTGTAATTTGTAAGTTATTGTCATTTTTGAAGATTTTTTTATTTTTAAATAAATAACTTGTAAGCAAAAGAACTTTATAATTTTTATTAAATACTGTGAATGTACATGTACTTATATATTTCTTTAAGTATATCTCAAATAGCAGAAATGGATTAATTAAATAATAATAAGACTTATAAATTATTTTAAATTAAATAAAATTATTAAAAAGATAATTTAAAATTCTTTGTACTGTAAAATAAAAATATTGTCTTAAAATTTCATCACTAAAAAGATTTTAATTCCAAATAAATGAAATACTATCATTAAGATTAATGATGAAAAAATTTAAATAAATAATGCTGCAATTGAAAATAGATTATTTATTTTGAATCATAATGTAATGTTAACTTTTGAGAAAAAGTTCTTTGGTAAATTAAAATATTATATACTCTTTTTTTCCTCTTTTTTGCATTCAATATTATTTAAATTAAAAAATAAAGGTGGAAATTTTAAATTTCTAATAGTTATTATAAAGAATTACATTCTCTAGGAGTGGAATATAATTTTTTTATAAACCAAATGAAATTGTTGATAATAAGAATATGATAATCTGCTTTAGTTATACTGACAATTTATGCAAGTCTCTATGAAATTGGTTTTGTTTTTACAAAATTATTTCAGAATTATACTGGAACATATAATTATTTTTTCTTTATCATATTTAACATAATTGATGAAGCTATTGCCCCCTAAGCATTTTTGACAAATAAAGTAGGGCAAATTATTGTAAAATACTCTATTTCGGAGCTATGGTATAAATAATAAACATTTAAATGTGTTTCAAATGACAATCCTATTAATATTAAAAATGATTTAACTTTTAATATGCATCCATTAATAAAGTTGTTAACAAATTATTTATATTATTCTATTTCACTTTTCCATTTACATAAATTTTGATTTCTTTTAAATAATTAAAATTATTAGAATATTTATTAAAAGAATTTTTAAATAAAAGTTATAAAATTAAAATAATAAGCTCTAGCTTTTTAATTTATTCAAAGAGGAAAATTAATATTTATGTTTATATTATTCTCTTTAAAACTTGATTTTATGTGGTAAAATTTAATTTGTCTTTTTCCTTTTTTATTCTTTGCAGCTGTTTTCTTTAAAAAACTTTATTCAATCAATGTCAGTAATCATTGCACTGTTTTTATGAAATTTATGTTAGTTTTACTCAAATTACCAAAATCATACTAATGGTATTAAATTAGAGTGCTTCTATGGTAGAAGATTAGAGATGTGTTATAATTTTTGGCATGTAGACATCATTCATTGAAATATAATAAGTAATGTTTTCATATTTTAGCTGAAGAAAAGGCTCCTTCTTTCTAAAAAGGACTTAAAGACATGTTTGTGAAAGAAAATGAAACTGTTAACTTCAATGCTAAATTTTCTGGAAAACCAAAACCAACAGCTAAATGGTAAGTTTTTAATATTTATATTTCCTACCTTTTGACTTCTGTTATAAAATTATTTTAAATTTATTATGAACATAACAAAAATATATATTATTCTTAATTATGCACTGTCTGGTTGGATTTATTATGACCAAATAATAATAAATAATTAATTGGCCTTTTTTATTTTTGCTTTAATACCATAACAATTTTGCTGAGTATTACCAATATACAATCTGGAATTGCAATAAAGAATCTTATGCCATTACTATATTCTTGGTAAATAATAAAAGTTCAGTTGTGTGAAATATCATGGCTGAAATTAAACTCTGTCTTATTTCTTTTTGAACTTCATGGAAAACATGTTAAGTTGGACTCATATTTAGTCATATTAAAAAGTCTTAACTAATTGCAAGAAATCTTTCTTATGTACCTCAAACTATTTCTGCACATTATAAGTTTTGTGTTGTGGAAAATTCTCTTATTGAAAATATCAATCTTCATTGGAATATTCCTCCAAATTTGATTAGCAATTAGCTATAAGTATGTTATGCTCTGATATATAACTGGCAAAATAATAATCAAATACAAATTATGTCTCTAAAACATACCAAGAAATTTTTTTCAATATCAAAATTTTTCATTACCAACTTAAAGGGCTGTACTCATGCATGTGGGATCTGAACTTTTGGATTGCTTTTACTGTATTCTCAATTTGCTACTTGTATGATACTTCTTGAAATGTGTTTAAAATTACATAAAATTACATGATTTGATATCATTTCTTGACTGCCCTGTTTTTTTTCCCCTCTTGTTAACTACAGATAGCAACAGTGTTCCAATTATGTTTGCATATTCTTTATATATATGTAATGTAATGTTTTGTAATATCAATATGTAATGTTTTAAGATTATTTGGTTTATTTCTTAAATTTGCAGTCAACTGATTCACAGTTGTCTTTTGAAAATCGTTCTAATCTTCCTGAATATCAAGAAATCATTGGTTCTTTCAAAAAATTATGTGTTCAAGTTATGTTTTCTTCCTTGTAATCTTGTTTTTAAATTTTTAATGGTTATTATTTTTGTACTTTTCATAGTTTTATTGATGTTCACTTCATTGCCCTGTATACTAATGATCATCCTGATATTAAATCATGTCATTTACATTGAACCCTTCAAAATTAATCTTGTGATTTATACTGGAGGTTTATATGGACATGGTAGGTTATGTAAGTGATTAGTTTAATAAAAGGAGTTTGGCTTTAAAATGTGTGTTATGTGCTTATAACTATTCAACCTCTTAGTGTATATTTCATGGTATTTTTAAATAGTTCAATATTTAAAACATTTCTTTAAAACTAAGAAGTTGATTTATTGTTTATATTATAGATAATGAAATGTTTTTCCTATATGGTATCAAGTTCAGTATATTTTATTTGATATTATATTTTTAAGATATTGTACTGTATCTAATCAATAAATTTCTTTGTATTTTTAAGTATATTCATTTAGTCATCATAATGCCAGATTTTAGTATTAGATAATACGAGACAAATCTAGATTATGCCAGACATTTATTTATATTTTTATATATATAGTACTCTTATTCATTATTAAAACTAAATTTAATCCAATCTCAAAAGTTAGAATGAGTGTAAATTCATTATGCTTAATGTAGTATTTTTAATGTTTGATCAATATTGAAATTCTGATTTATTCATCATTCAAAATTCTGAAATTTATTGGTAAAAATCTTTATATTAAAAAATTTATCACACAACTTTCTGAACGAATATACTGTTAAATTTAGATCGTTTATCCTAAAAACTTGATATTTTTCAGATTTAGAAAAATTTGTGTAATAATTTGTTTATATAATTGTTTTTGAAAATCACATAGATAAGTTTTATTTTATAAATTTTATAAAGATGTAGTTAAGGTTTCATTATCTTTGTTTCTTGCTATTCTTTTAAATGTTGTATTTATAAAAGCTTAGTTTTCATTTTCTTTTAGAGATAAAGATGGTGCTGAATTGACCATAGACAATAAACACTTTGAGCTGAAGTATGAAGAAACTGAAGATTCTTTAACTTTGATCTTAAATAAAGCCACAAAGGAAGACTCTGCAAATTGGAAAGACGCTGCACAATGGAAGACACTGTAAGATACTCTTGCAAAATCGCAAATTCTGCTGGAACAGAGAAGACAAGCAGCAAATTGGAAGTTGTTGGTAAATTTCACTTTCTGTGTTAAGTTAATGTATAACAACAAGATATGATATTACAAATTTAAATATATAAATAAATATTATACATTTTAATTTTAATTATTATTGTAATATTACATATTTAGAGTAATTTTTAATAAATGAATAAATTATATGGAAATTTTAATTTGCTGTCCTTATTTCTATATAGAATGAAAAATACTAAGAATTTTTTTTATTCTTTTAGAAACTGATAAATCACCTACATTCTTAAAAAAATTGAATAATCTTTCAACAGTAGAAGAAGAGACTGTAGAATTATCTGTTGAATATGAAGGAACTCCAAAGCCTAATACTGTTTGGTATAAAAATATTTTATTAAGTTCATTTTATAAAATATTTACATGTGAAATAATTTTCAGAGCAATTTTTTATGTCTTTAATCCAATAATGAATTAAAAAAATAATTTTTTTAAATTATATATAATAAATTAAAAATTATTTTTTTAATTTTTTAATGAATTAAAAACTAATTTTTTTTTACTTGATCAGAAAAACAGTTCTATGTATGTTAGTTGCCAAAATATTTAAGTGAAGTTTTTGTTCTGTATTTCAAAGAGAAAAGAAACTGGAAAACAAAGTTGAATATTAATTAAATTTGTAGCATTTAGCTTTTGTATTTTCTTGATATAATATTTTAAAGAATTAAGATGAAGTTTGAATGAGTAATTGATTAAATTGTTATATAATCTAAATAGACATACACATACTCACACACACTATTATATATATATACTATAAAAGTTTTGCATTTCAATTTAATTTATTGAATTCTTTCAAAGTAATTTTCATGACATTGAATACACTTCTCCATGTGATAAAACCAGTTCTTAAATCATCTTTAAAAGTTTCACCAGATGTGAAACATTTGTTATCCTAAGCTCTGAGGTTTTGTCACTATCAAATCGTTTTCCTTCTAACTTCGTTTTCACGTCTGAAGCAATGAGAAGTCATAGGAAGAAAAATCTGTTTAATATGGGAGGAATTTTCAAGGAATTTCATTCCATAACTGCTAAATACTCAATGTTGGCTTTGGCACAGTTAACTTGAGTGATGTCGTGGTAGCGAAACCAAGTGTCCATTCCTGAATGTTGTCGCAGGTTTTTCATGGACTGTATGTCTTTATGAAGACACTGTTTATTCTACCAATTGTGGCTGTCATTTGTTTGTTCAAATGATATACTCAACAATTCCACTCAATTTCAAAAATACAGCTATATTATTTTTTAATAGATGGAGATTTTCTAACAGCTGTGTGTTTTCATCATCAAACAACCAAAGTTTGTTTTGAGTTTGGTAAGCATATATTAATAGTACAAGTAAATCGTATCTATTACAGTGCAGTTCGCATATCTATATTGTCCCTTATCAAATAGTTTCACCATCTTTTGACACCAAGTCATCTGCTTTTAAATCAGATTATGCAACCAAGAGACAATGAAGTTTCTTTATGTGTAGTGACTCATAATGAAATTAATTGCTGGTATATGAGTGTATAAGGTCTTCTATCAGCTGATACATCACTTACCAGTCTTCTTAAAACATTTTTGTTACATATTTCCTTCTATTACTGATTTTTGCAGCTTTCTATCTCTCTCAGCATCCTCCAAAGTAAAATTTCCTATTTTGAATTTCTTGTACCACCTGAATATATGTGTACAATGATGGCAATAATTATTCAATGCAAGTGTCCTTTCTTTTATGCACTAATCTACTCCTATACCACATAATAAACTATACCTAAAAATTGCCCTATCTCACTATGCGACCACAATGCCATAATCTTCCTTTTAAACTTTCTCTGAAAATGATCTACTGAGACATGTAGCTTGTATAGTAGCCAATGGCTACTATACAAGCTTGGACATGTTGAAACATACTATAACCTGCAGCCTCTTGAGATTTTTTTATTGAATCATACTACAAATTTTTTATAGTACTCTTTGTAAATGACTTTATTTAAATGATACATACATTTTATTAAAATGAACTATTCATGCAGTTAGAATTTAATTAACAGTTATTAATTTTTAAAATCATTAATAAAATAACATTTATTTTCTCTTTGTGCATAAAAATATGTAGTTTTGTTATTAAAGAAATTAGAATTATTGTTATATTTTCATACAATCAGTTTATGCAGTTTTCAACAATGAGAAGCAAATGTTTCCAATTTTCCATGCTAAAAGAAATGCATTATGTATAATATGAAATCTGACAATTATTTGTAATATGCAAAATAAATCATTCACACAGAAAAGTAGAAACACCTGTACAAAAAAGAATAAAAAAACATAAGTATCCATGACACAAAACATTAGTAAACCGAAAAAAATATTAATTAAGTTGTATTAGCAATGTTGGAAATTTCAGGTATTACTAATGTCTATGTATACCTTCCCAAATACTTGGATAAAAAAAAAACAAGTGGTAAACGTTTTTTTAATACAATGAATTTTTTTTAACAGTTCTTCTGAACTCACATTTTTTTATCTGGTATATTTGTATACACATCATTTAATGTATAACACAAATTAAATTATATATTCATAATTATTTACAGCAGTTTAGTCATATATGAAATGTCAATGAATGTCAAATACATCATTTGATTAGTATTAAAAAACAAGAAAGAATTTTAACAAAGAACAAATATAGATTTTAATCTTTTGCTTTTATTATTTTGGGTAAGAGAAATTAAGTTAAATGATAAGTTCACTTGACCTTATTTTTATTTAAAAAATAAAATATTAATAAAAAATATGGAAATTGTCATTAGAATTAAAATTAGAGAAATTTCATTCTTATGTTAATATAGTGATTTTGAAGCTTAAAAAATAGGAAGATGAAATGTTGGCATTGCATTTGAATAAAATATGTTTTGACTTGTTACTAAAAGTATAATTACAAATACTTATTAACTGCTTTAATGATAATTTGAATTTTAGCATTATATTAATTTCAAATTAAGTATTTTTAATTTCTGTGTAAAGTTTCATATAGGTGGAAGTGTGGGTTTTATGAAAATATTACATAAATATAGTCATGCTTTTTAATTTCATAACAATTAAAAGGATAGATAATTTTTCTTAAAGAAATTGTACACCAGTAAGCACATGGTTTTTATTGTATTATTTTGCATAGAAATATTGTTTAAATAATGCTGATCTTTGATACTTATTTAAAATAGTAAATTTTAATGAACTCTAATGGCCAATGTAAATGATTTTTTCTTTTAAACTGAATTATATGTATTTTTATGCATTCTATTTGCAAATTTTTGCTTTATAAATTTAGTATTTTAAATCAATATTTAGACAACATTATATATATTTCTTTTACTGATATGAATAGTATTAAATAATTTTGAAGGAACAATTATTGTGTTATTATTCTTAGTTATACCACATATTTAGTAGATTTTATTTTTTCAGTGAACAGTTTAATAGTTCATAAATTATAAGTATTTAAAATTCTTTCTCCCTAGACTATTTTTGGTGTTTTATGGGATACTTTAAGCAATTATTTTAAAAGGTTTTTCAATAAATATGCACATGTATTAAATTAAGATTAAAGTGATTTTTTACATATAACTATCAATGCATTTTAATTTATTTTACTGTTATTTTCTCTTTGATTTTCAGAGTTTTTCTAATTTAAAATTAAATTGTAATACCCCTTATATTTAATACAAATTAATGTAATACATGATATATTAGTCTATAAATATTATAAAAACTAAAAATTTGTAAATATTTTAGCAGTTTTTTTACTATAGAAAATTTGACTTAAAAAAATTATTTTATTGAATATTGTTAGCAGTATTATGAAGAAATAAATTAAATAAGGATGCAGAGTTATCTTAATTATATTTAAAATCTTTATTAATATTGATTTAAATTTTTCTAAATTGTAAGCATTTTTACTATGTATCAATTATGTATTTTAAATAAAAAGTTTATTTTATGTATTCTTTGATTTCATCTATATTCTTTTTACTTTCTGATATACATTTATTTATTATATTTACTGATTTTTGCACTTTTAAACTATAAATATTAACTGTAGTCTATTCAAAAAATATTTTTTCATAAAAGCTAAATATATTCTGAATAATATTTAATTTTATAATAATCCAGGAAGAAGGATGGTGAAAAGATCAAAATTGACAATGATCATTATGAATTAACTACAGATGAGCAATCAGAAACTTTGACTATTAATGAAGTTACAGCTGAGGATGCTGGGACATATACTTGTACAATTACTAATTCTGCTGGCTCAGAAACAACTTCATCTGAAGCTACAATTAAAGGTTAAATACTTTGTTTTTTATTTGAAATAGTGTTAATATGATTGCATAAAAATATAAATTCTAACATTAGAATGAAATACATTAATTCTTATGCTAAGTTGACATTTTTTAAAATTTTTTGTGAAAGGAAAATTTACATACAAAATATTGCTTGTGATTTACTTGTTTCAAAATCGATTTTTATATGCTACTGTTAAAGTGTAAAATCCATTATTTCATAAAAAAACAAAACAAACTAAGTATTTTATGAAATAACTAGAAAATTAAAGTATATACAATTATTGAATTCTGTGATTTAATTAGGTATTCTATGGAATGAAGTTTACTTGTTCATTAAAGTATGAAATATGGTTCTCGGATATTCTTTGAACTAATTGTAGCTGTTTTTAGTCAATTTTGAATCACTTATAGTTATTTTATAATATGTGTGTATGCTTCATTCTGTTGCTTTTAGACATAGATTTTAATAGTGTATTTATATTAGCATTTGACATTTAGGATTGTTTACAAATATTTTTTCAACCTATTTTCAACCACTGACTTCTGCATGAATAAAGACCAGACTGTAAATAAAAGAGTTTTAAATTTGTATTAAAAACATAGGACAAAGGAAAACAGTGCAGTATTTTCTTGTGAAAATTTTTTAACTTTGATAGAAGAAGTAAAATTGCTAAAATAGAAGAAGTAGCTTGTGTATGTTGGATACCTATCATTATAATATCTTTGAAGTTTAAAGTATAGAAAATTTAATTGTACCAGTAACAGGTGTGAAACTTGATATAATATTTTATTGCTCAAGTGATTTGCTCTGATATTTTACATGAAACACGTTTTTCATTGGATATGGTGGTAAAGACTGCTGTGTGGTATAATAAACTCGTCAGTTTAAAAACGTTTCTCATAATAACATAAACTCGTTATTTTGTTAGTTTTGTTGGCAAAAACGACAAGGGTGGAAAAAAAGCATTGTGATTAAGGCCATGGTGTTTCCACATCTGAATTCTAGGTATGAAGTAGATCTCATTGATTTTCTCTCTCAACCTGATAGAAATTATTTTATTTTTGTCATTTGATAAAGATGTGATTTTAATATTTCTTCAGACAAAAAGAGTGGACGTGATCGCAATAAATTTGCTCAAAATACTTTTATTTGGTATTCCATGTGTCATGCAATATGACAACAGATGTTCTGCAATAAACTTATGGACCCCTTTAAAATAACATGGCTGGAAAAGATTGTACATGTTAAACTTACACATAGTCAGAGTCCAGTATCAAGGGGTCCAAACTAGATGGAAACAACATGTTAACAACTTGGATGAAAGACAACCAATCTACTTCATGAAATTATGGCTTTAAATTTATTCAGCTCATGAAAAAAAGGTGTTGTGTTTAGCTCACAAGTCTATGAGGCTCCTACTGTTGGACTATCCACAATTCTTATTCCAGGAGAAGAGTTTGGTGCAGTGGAGGATTTAAACAGTTTGAAAATGCTTTAACTGTTCCGATTGTATGTCTCGAACATGAAGATGCTATTTTTGCTAAAGAAGCAATTTTGAAAGAAACTGTAAAAGTGCCTTTTGAGCATTTTAAAGATACACTACCGAATAGAGCTAAAATTATGGGTTGTATATTAAAAAATTTGAAAAACAGCTTATTTTGCTTTAAATGTCAACAGCTGACCCATATTATGTTCAGAAGTCTGTTATAAACAATATAAAATAGAAAAGAAATTCTGTACTTGTGTCTATATAAAATAAATATTGAGAAAATAGAGAAGAAGCTAAAGAATGTTTGAGAATTCAACTTACGAAAATGAAATTATCTGGCAAAAGTTTTTCTGGGATGGCTGTTGGAATTACAGATTGTATTCCAGTTTCTGAAGTTAGTAGGAAATTAGAAAATGATTGATAGGAAAAAGAAATGGCTAAATAAAACAATTGTTCTCTAGATTTTTGTTCAGTACATGTGAGCAAGAATTTATCTCTATTAAAGAAGTTCCTAATATTGATACAGTGATTCAATCTATTGTAACAGCTCAAAGTTGTGGAACTGATCAAGGATTTAAAAAGTGCTTGTGTAAAAAATGTTTAATGTGTGCTTGTTTAAAAAATATGCATTGCAATTTAAAGTGTCATTATATCTTGTTCTAATAAATAATGAAAACTAAAATAAAACTGTAATAAAAACTTTTATAAAATTGAAACTTATATTCACTTTCATTTTTGTTTGAAATGTTTACAGTGTCTTAATGAAGCAACAGTTTTTCTTCCTAACTTGTATTTTCGATAATATTATAAGTATTTGTGCTGCATTTTTTTTCCTTACTGTTTAATTAATGTTAGCAATATAAGTAATAATGAATTATGTCATCTGATTTTCCTTATTATTTAACTAGTGATCTGCAATGGAGGTAAAATGTGTTTGAGATTTTTTGCTATTAAATTATAAAGAAACTTTCATATTGTTTATTTTTAACATTCAATTATTGATTAATTTTTTCTTAGAATAGTCAGGCAAAGTATAAAATTTTACACTTATTCTATACTTTAACTGCCTTGTCTCATAAAACTCCTTTTTATTCCCTGAAATAACAGAATCATACATTTTAATAGTAGCATATACTAATAACTGAATGTATGCATATAGAATGCATTTTTGTTTTCCCCATATATTTATTTAACCATAAATTAATAAATATAAGAAAGCGTTTTTGTGCATAAAATTCTTCTGGGAACCTAGTGTTTCTTTTTAATCTGTATACCAATGATACACACATACATATAGAGAGATAATTTATTCTTTTTATATGAAATGTCTTATTTAAATTAAAATGAAAAAAATTTCCTTTTAATCTAAATGAGAAAGAGATAATAATATTTATACATATTCATAAAGTACTGAATTTTATTGCAAAATATATTTAACTTTGTCTGAATATATTTTATGAAAAAGGAAATTTTTATTATTATAACATGCATTAATATTAAAATGGCATCTGATAGTTCAAAACTTTAAAATGTTCTTATGAAAAATACAAACATTAATATTTGAATTATCATAAACTTTTTTAAACAAATTTCATTGTTGATGATAAAATTCAATTCATCAGCATTATTATTTGAATTAATTGTTTTCATTTTAGAAGAGAAATGTGCACCAAAACTTTTGAAAGGTTTGAAAGATCAAAATGTTAAAGAAGAACGGACAGTCAAATTCAATGTTAAAATATCTGGAAAACCAAAACCCTTTGCTAAATGGTAAGGAAATGCAGAAAAGTGTTTTATGTATTTATAATTATAATAATTGCATATTAATTTCAGCAAATAGTATTTACATTTATTATATAGGAATTGTATGAGATATGGAAACTCTATGTTGATTGCCAATTATTAAATGAAACCATTCCTTATTTCTTGTTTGATGTACAGTAAATTCTAATAAAAGATAGCAGAAAAATTTAATTAATAAATGATAAATTAACATTATAAGAAAATCTTTCAATAAGCATGCAATGATAAATCTTGTATTTTTGAAAAACAAAATTCCAAAAATGATATTCTGTATAAATGTAAAAATTATCCCGAAATTTAATAGAATTTACTCAAGGTATTCATAATAAAAAAGAATTTTAAGATTAATCTACATATCCTAAAATCAGACTGAATTAAAAATTAATGAAGTGTAAATAAATTACTGAAGGTTCATTGGATATGTGCTATACATTTAAATATCATTTTAATTGTAAAAAATGTAGCTGATAATTAATTTTTTTCTGCCAGTTATGCTACAAATGTTACCTTTATAATTGATATTTTTTTTTTGGTTCAAGACATAGATAGATATATTTAAATAAATATTATTATCTTGTCTATCTGATTAAATTTTTTATAACTAAACAGTTTTGTATTTGTTTCATTTCTTGCTGCATTAATAACTTATTTCAAAGCAAATCATGTCAGAAAAATTTTCATAGTATTTAGTTTATGAAACTTAAACTTATCTTTTGTATTTAAGTAATTTATCATTCAATAATTTTATACAATGGCTTTTATAAGTCATTCTTGGCTATTAACTTTTCAGGAAAGTTTGACTCAAATCATTTACATAGTCTCATTCAAGAGTAATATATTCATTCTGAACTTTTTTTTTTTGCCATTTTGGTAAACTCATTTCTTTGGTTCCAAAATTGGCTTCAATTTTAATAATCACTTCTTTTGACATTCTTTATAACATTCTTTTCACGTCTATTATCAAGTTTTAATCGTGGGAAGCTAATTCAAGTAAATAAGGGAAATGCGATGGAAATTTAAAGTGAATTCATGGAGGCTTACTTTTGTTTTGATTAATTTGTAAAATGAAGTATTTTTTATGGTTGATACAATACTTTATTTAAAGTCCTTTTTCTCAATTTCTATCTTTAAATGTGCCATTAATGTTGGTCGGTATTTGCTATTGGCAATTCTTTTTTAAGTTAAGTTTCTTTTTTAAGTAGATAAAATACCCTGCCCATCTCAATATACAGAAGTTAAAAAATTAACATCTGATGTTTATCTTTTAGTTTACTTTCAGTCAGTTTCATCAGTTGCCAATCACTAAGCTGACTGCTTGTTTGGGTGTGTATTGAAATAACAGATTAATATTTCATCCATTGTCACACACTTTATGAAAAAATCCATTTTATTGGTATGGAACAGCTCTAACTCATTGATAGTTGATGCTTTTTCTTGACTATGAATTAAAATGCAAACATGGTAACCCTGTTGAACAGATACTTTTCATCTACAAATATTTCTACAAAATATTTAACATGCTTTGCCTTTTGATATTTTTGAGGTTTTAGTCATCCCAAGCATTTTCAATTTATAACCAGAAAAAACTTATTTCTGGTAAAACTGCCAAATTGGGTGTTCAGCATCATCCATATTTCTATAGCGGCTTTTTAAATTGGTTAATTACTTTTTAATTGCTTATCTTTATGGAGTTGAGCTCTAATAACTTTTACCAAATCATTGCTTTGGCTTAACAATTTTTCTAATTAAAAATCAATACATAAAAAATCGATTTTTTTTTATTTTAAAAATCATGATAATCACTCTGAATTGAAAAATGATTGGCAGACACATGGAATTTTGCTGCAAGTCATTTAAAAATCAGTGGCTCTTAAAAACCATGATTTTGTGAATAATTACATCATTTATCTGTCATCCTATGAAATTAGAGAATATAAAATATATTCCTAAGAATTGTATACCTTTGATTTCAAAATTATTTTTCTTCTGTCTACACCATTTTTATTGTATTTTAAGATATCACTTTTTTAAATTATTATTTTTCCCCATTTAAAATGCAATAGTTTTAAGAAAAGTTAAATACGTATAAAAATCATTTGTTGTTATTATATCCAAATGGGGCTGATTGTAACTTTTATCAAATTAAATTTAGATGCCCTTAATTATTTACTATATTTGTCATAATTTCAGATTTTTTTTCATGGAAATTGTTTAAATTAGCAAATTGTCCTATGCTTTTTTGTTATAATTTTGCAGTGTTTATTTTTTCATCTTAATATTTTACTATTTTGTACCACAATAATTTAATAAATATACGGAGAACAATAAGTTCTACAAATATTCCTTCACTGAAAGAAAAAGTTCTTATTTAAAATATTTTTGCGGAAAAAAATTTTTTTACTATAATTTTATTTTGTGAAGATACATATTTATAAGAATTTATGAAATTACACTGATTATCACTTCATTGATCAGTGAATTTTTTGATAATATATATATATATATATATATATATATATATTCCAAACATTTTTCTTCTGTCGCCACAATTTTATTTTTATTGTATTTTAAGATATCAGCGTTTTAAATTATTATTTTTGTTTTTCATTTAAAATACACTAGTTTTAAGAAAAGTTAAATAAGTATAAAAATCATTTATTGTTTTTATATTCAAATGGGGTAAATAATAACTTTTTATCAAATTATCGTGTCCTGTCTGTCTGTCTGTCTTTCATCTCAGTGTGTACATATTTAACTTATTTGATGCATCTCAATATATATAAATTATATTGCATTTACTTATTGTAACTTGTTCATTTTCATTCATTTTAATGTCATGATATACTACAACTAAAAGAGCTATATTAATCTCTTCTAAATAAATATGTTATGTGAGAATGTGGAAAAAATATTTTTTCATTATATTCTGATATAATTGAAAACTTATTAGTGATATTTACTGTAATGATATCAGGTTTTTTTTATTTTAGACTTTGCACAAAGAATAATGATAAGTTACCATCAAAGGTTGATCTTACTGAAGGCGAATCACTAGTATTAAAAGCAAAACTAAATGGTAAACCGTTTCCAGATAATGGTGTGTATTCTTTCATGATTATTATTTTATTAAAATGAATTAACAAGAAATTTAATTTTTAATTGATAAGATACATTAATTTAAAAATTTATGTACTTATTCTTATTTTTACAGATATTTTATTTGTATTTATCAAAATATTTTATATGCATGAATATTTATGTAATTTTGATCAAAGAAATGAAAAATTCCTAGTGAGAGTGCAAAAACCCATTGAATATTGAAACTGTTTCCTTATTAAAAATGCAGTATTTAATTTAAATGGAAACATTCTATTTTTAATAAGTTTCAATTAAATCATATTGGTAGTTAAAATATTTATCAGACTTATAATTAAATTTTCTATGGTGTTAATATATATATATATATATATATATATATATATATATATATATAT
>JAPDSC010109661.1:0-23279 GCA_026290005.1 Latrodectus geometricus
ATCCGACTAATTTTAATGTTGTGACTACAGAGAAAAAAAAATCTGTCGGTATGACTTTTATCACATTCTGGCTTCACAAGAAAAGTAAGTATAAAGTAAAAATAAAGTGAAGCAATTTTTTTTTTAAAGTCATATGACGTACTCAAGCAAGGAATTACAAAAAAGTATGTTAATTTTATTCCAAACAAAATATATTGAACTAAAGATATAGTTACTGTTAAATATACAATAAGACTTAAAGAGGAAAAATACATAAAATACTATTTACAAAAATAATTAAAAATGACATTTTGACATGAAAAAATTATTTTAATCGATTTAAAAGAAGATTATAAGCATGTGAGCAAATGATGTTTAAAATGTTTTAATTTGCTAAGTATATTCATTACTTTGAGAGTCGTATAATTTGCTTACATCTGTATAAATTGTGACGCTTCTTGTTACTGACCTGACATTGATATTAAAATGTTGCTATTTATGTTTTCTAATAATATCTGGCACGTCTTTGATAATTACGAAATTTTAATTTTTGTTTGCTGTATAGTTAGTTCTCACAGCAAATGAAAATGGCATCATTTATATTAATAAGTGAAGTTGAAAATGTAATTTATTTTATTCGTGACATATGAAATCTGTTCTATCTGTAACAAAGTTATTTGTATATTATCCATATGACGTATTAGTTGCTTGTTCAAATTGATTTTTGGATAATTACCCAGGGCCCTTAAATTGGAATATATATTTGTTATTTTATATTATTTATTTATTTTTATAAAAGTTTCCATTTATAAAGCTGTTGAAACACGTGTTAGGCAGTACGCTTGGATTAATCCAGTGAGGACCCAAAAAGGATTCGTTTTTACTTTTTATTTACTGCACTGACATCAACAACAAGCGGAATACACAAACAGAAAGCACGAGTTACATTCTTTCGGAACGTTAGTAGCGCCATCTGTAATATAATGGGGGAGATGCAACAAAAGGAATGTATTTCATTATACTAATGCAAAAAAGATAATTTAATTTATATTTCTTCATTTCTAGAAAACATAAAAAATGTCAGCAAATTTACTTTTTTTTATTTCATTTTCAATTAATATTAGGGTAATTGCTTGTAAAAAATAATATTATGCAAATAATGATTTGAGTCATTAAAATTCTTTGGAAATTTTTTAGACGAATATCTTAACAATATATAATTAGCAGAGAGAGAGAGAGAGAGGGGTCTTATTTTAGAATGAGCATTTGGAAGAGGAGTTAATTATATGTTTAGTAGAATTGATTTCTAAATCAATCATGACATTTAAAAGGTATGTAATTTAATTTAAGGCACTGAAAAAAAAAATTTAAACAAAAATAGTGATGTTAATAATTGCAGATTTATGTAAAATTAGAAAGTTTTAGAGTTCAGGGCACAAAACACCATGGAAGTTTCTACATTACTAGGCAAATGACATTTTCTTTAAAAAAAATCATGACATGAATTTATGTATATATATTTTTTTTCTAAAAAAAATCATAAATATATTTATTAATATGTGTATATGCGTATATTATGTAAATGCATGCATATTATATTGGAAAACATATTTCAAGAACCATCAAAATTAAATAAAACTTTTTTCTTGTTTAAAATTTAAGAAAAATAATTCTAAATAATAAAAATGTTTTCAACACTACTTCTGAAGATGTGAAAGCTGAAGTTTTAAAAGTAATTCCGAGAAATTCGATAGCAAAATAATCTATTTTGCAAATAATTCTTGATTCCAAAATAATTTCATTTTGATTTCAAATAATCTTATTTTATTCCACGTTTTCTTTAAAAGTAAATTTCCAAATATAATTTCTATTTTAAGTTACATTACAAACAGACTGTTAGCAGGTTTCTATAACAGTATTAGAACTCAAAATACAACAATTACTTACTTTCTTTCAACTTTATTTTACAATAAAAAATATTTTTAATTGTAAAATATTTGAGCAAATTTTAAGAACTTAACTTTCTACACAGAATATCATTTAAATATATTTAACTAACACAACTAATAATTTTATAATATTTATAATAAGCTTACAAGTCGTATTTATAGTTAAAATAAAAGAATAAAACAATATATATCGCATGTGTTAGATAAAGTGGAAAATTTTTATATTTTGAATTGTTATTTATAGATGGCAGCACTAAACATTGTTGGTTTTTGTTAGAATAATGCAATTTATTTTCATTTCATTTTATTATAATTACTTAGACATAAATAAATTTGGAAACATCAATTTGGACTAGATAAAATTTAATTCTCTATATTCATGAAATTTATTTTTGTAAATTAAATAATTTTTCTTAGTAATATTTACAAAATAATTTAATGAAGCATTTACTTCAATGTCACTGTTATGTCAACATTTCTGATTATCAAATGAGATAGTTTTAAACTGCTATTTCGATTGTTTGAGGTGTGTAACTTCTTTTTAGTAATCAAGATAATCTTTCTGGAAAAATTTAGAACACAACATAAACTTTTCCACTTAAATGTATGCAAAATTTGAAGAATAAATAAATTTATTATAAGATTTTGAGCACAAAATTTTTTCTTACAATTTTTGTGAAGTGTAAGCAGTTTATTTTTGATTGAATACTAATTATAATAGATACTAAATTGATATGATACGAGTACTGAACATTTTTTTTTGTCTTTTTAGTTGAGTTTATAAAAACGCTTACCAGTTTTGAAGATAAAAAGGTAATGTTATTGTATTAGTGCTATGTCGTAAAATTTTCAGTCTAAAATTGTTATTTTCCAAAAAAACATATTATGTAGAAGGCATGTATGAAAAATAAATGAATTTTGAAATTTATATCACATAACATAACAGGATTCTCTCAGTAATAAATTTTATTTTTAGGTGTTATAATTCATTGTTATGAATTTGTCACTTTGATTAACTACTATCTTTTTTGCGCTATTTCATACATAATTCTTCCTATTTTAGAAAACATAACTCTATATTTTTGAGTTACACAATTGAGGGAGAAGAAATGAAAACAGAATGAATTCGTTTTCTTACCACTGGCTTAAAGGACTAAACTTTTGTATATACAAAGATTAGTTTATCTTAATTAGCATAAAATTCTTACAGAAACTTAAACGACAGCTTAAAAATTTATGTGGAGTGATTTTCTGTTGTTTGAATCTGACAGATCAATGAATGTTTTGATGTCTTCGTCTGAAGCTGCCAGTGAATGGATTTTTTTACTCTTTCTTAAGTAATACAAGCAATGAAAAATAACAAAACCTTTCTGAATTGGAAGCAACAAAACTGAGAAAATTAGAGGATAGTTCCGAGACAACATGTGAACTCCTGTCTAATCATCAGATGTGAGAAATATAGCTTATTGCAGGATTTTATGTAAAGATGATATGCATCAAGATCAGTTGCAAATGTAACAAGTGTTGACTTTTGATGATCATTCTCTAAATGTAAATTTTGCCTAGAAGTAACAACATTACAATGATTGCTTTTCTGACTTCATTCGCCTGTCCCTGATTAGCAAGCTTGGCTTCGCCAAGTGTCATAAGTAACAACAATATGTGAGAACAATATAAGAATGTTGGCTTTCATAGGTGAATGTCAACACATACGAAATACGTCGGTTAATGATCATATACTTGAACATTCGAACTATTTAGTGTCTATAATGAAAAATATAGCCATTTTCTAGTTAAAGTTTAAAATAAATGACGAAGTAATCAGAACTATATATTGTTATATATAATTCTAAATTTTATTACAATTTTAGTTCTTGCCAAAAAAATATCAATTGGATAATTGAGTAAGTTTTTTTTTATTTATATTAGTTTAACATCTAATTTAAAATTTAAAACATTTCCTTGACGTGTCCTGTTATTTTAAAATTCTCCTGTTCTGACATAGGCGTAATAAGTTTTAAAGGGATACAATAAACTTGATAATTTTTTTACATTAAATTTAAACAGTTAAACTGTTTTTACTTGCTAAATCATCCTTTAAACTAGTCATCTCTTAACATGCATAAATATGAAAATTTTACTGGCTTTTTTTAAAAAAATATTAATGTTTTTACAATTTTTTCTATTTTTTGTTTCTTTATATTTTAGTGAAAAACTTTTATGCAAATTTTGAATTATATTTCAACAAATGTATGCTTTATATAATATATAAAATAAGAAATATTTCGAAGCAAATTTTTTATTGAATTACTAAAAGAATACGTGAAAAATATAAATTTTCAACTTTGATCAGGATTTTATGGATTGTTTTTGAAGAAATAAAGTTATAATGCATACACTTATTGAAATACAAAACAAATTCGTGGCATTGCCTTTAAAATGTCTTAGTATTTTGAATGCAATATATATCAAAAATGCACAAAAAATATACATGATATTAATATTTTCTTATTATATAAAGATAAATTAATGGATATATTTAAAAATTAATAATTCAAAAGATAAGGGGAATAATTTGAAATAATTTTTATGAATGATAAAGGAATGGTCACAAAAATAGTTTCGATGTTTTTTGGGTAGTGTGATTCCCTTAATTAAAATGAACGATTTAAAAGCACACCAGAAGTATTTTTGTCCCGTAAGAAAAGTTCTTTCTCCGTACATTCTAATCATAGGTTTATAGAAGAAAATTCACCTACGTTATGAATGAAAAATTCTTTATTGACTAATATTAAATTGAAAATCTTAATTCTTAACATTAATCCAAGTACAACGGCTGTCAACATTAAGTAAGCAAGTAATATTGAACATATCTTCTTTCCAAACATTATCATCTTATGTTATATGATTAAAAAAATCCACAATTAATACAGATTTAATTCCTTATTACTCTTTAAATCCACTATGACATTTAAATTCTCTGGAGAATCGGTTTTGCATTGAAAATTCCTCGACAAAGTGATTGTTCTCCATCGTGGTTGGTGACTCCTCTCAGCCAGAGAGCCAATAATATCATTACACGTTTCATTGAAGCTAAAATATGGAGAAAGATGTAAATCATTCACAATTTCAAGTTTTTTATAAGTACGTTCTGAACGTCGACATTTAAAACTAATTAAAAAAAGAAGCATTGATTGTAAAAGAAACATTGATTTAAGTTGAATTGATTGCGTCAGCCTCAGTGTGTACATATGTTACTGTAAAAGGGATTGATTAATGGTTATGCACATTGAGTGGTAATTATTCATAATCATCACAAAACGTATTAAATTATTGAATACTTATCCCTTTTATAAGTACGTTTATATAAAACCCCAACTAGTAAATGAGAATTTAATAAGTTTTGATTATTTTGTATATTTGATTATTTTGGAAAAATTATCTTCATTTGAAAAAATAAATATTTTAAAATACTATTAAACTTTGCGTACTTAAGAATTTTAAAAACATCACAAAAAATAAAGCTTAGAATGAAACAATAATAATTCATTTTTAAAAATTTAAAATAACACAATAGCCCTTTTGCATGTTTATTTCAGTAGGTAAGACACTTTAATTAAAAAATAGGGTTAGTTATATAATGCCTGTCATAAAAAGTATTAAAAAATATGAAATAATAAAAATTACTAAATGTAAAATAAATCCTAGTTTGTTATTTAAATAAATTATTTTGATATATCTAAAGAAAACAGAGCATTAAATTTACAAAAATTATCTATCAAATTTACAAAAATTATCTATCAGAACTAGCTACTGTTAAATAGTAATTAGTACTGATAGATAACTTTTGTCTTGCAAACTTAAAGATCTGGATGAAGAAAACAATTTAGATTATAAAGGTATATAAAAAACAGTTCCATGTCAAAACAAACTAAACTTATATTCTAAAAAAGTATTCACTTATATTTTTTTCTAAGCTTATTCATTTAGATATATTAGATTATAATGATGTTTAGAATTACAATTTTTCAGAGCTTTTACATTTGGTTTTATCAGAGTTGTATTCTCCCTTAAAAACACATCGTTAACATTACCGACTTTTTGAAAGATTATTTTCTAACACAATCTGTTAGTAATATTGCTTGATCTGTAATTTCTGCAACCAAAATAATTTTTTTTACAAATTATGAACTGATTTCTGGTGTATCATTATGAAAAAATTCCTTGTTTTGTTTTAAATGATAAATGTCTTCATTTTGAATTTACGATATCATTTCTTATAAATTTCGTGGATTTTTTCGTGCTCTCTCTACTAGTATTCGCAGTTTCACTGTCACCAAAAGAAAATTTAATAGAAACATACAACGTCTATTTTTATAATGATTTTAAACTTTCTTTAGCACTTTTCCTGTACTTTCTTACTTGTTCCGGTCTAGTTAAAATGGATCAATTCATCAATTGTAGACTAAATCACAAATTAATAGCATGTAAACAGTAATTTAGCAAAGGATAATTAATTTTCCCGTTAGAAATATTTTCTGTTTCGCTGTTGATTTTATAAGAAACGTTATTAAATATTTCTATAAAAAAACCTGAACTTCTTCCTCGGGTCTAAGATATCTGATTGAATCATTTGGGAAAATATTTTTAAATCTACTTTAAAAGGAATCCCAAACATTGTTTTGTGAGGAGTATGTTACGGTATATGTATTAACTGTTATGTATAATAATAGGAAGAGATAATTTATAATCAACACTAAATTTTACAAACGTGATAAATTATTGAATATCTGTCACATTTACTGGTTAGTTATAAAATCCCTAACACATAATGAGGAATGTAGTAAAAGTACAAGACTTTTAAAATTCATTCAATTTTCTTAGCTCCATGGCTATTGTCATGAGTAAGCCGTTGCTAAGCAACACTGGTTTTAAGACTGTTATTACAGGTCTGTTTCGATGTCAGATTCACTTTATTTCAAAGTATTAATATTATTATAGAACTTTTTACCATAATTTAATGAAGCACATTTATCAATTAACCATGGTGGCAGAACAGAATGTTAAAAGAACTTAAAAAAAAGTACAAGATGTTTTTATGTGAAGATGTGATGATTTACTTAAATTTAGTTGTCAATAGAAGTCAAAGATACCCCCCGAAAAATGAACTTGTCGTTAGGCCAATAATCTTCAATGGGATGAATTCAAGATGTAAGTCCTTTTAACTGACATGCAGTTGCAACTAGAAAAAAATTTTAAATTTATATTTGAATATCAAATCTACTTGTCAAAATTCACACAGAAGAATGCTCTAAAAAAGAAAAGTGCATAATAATTATCCGTTTAAAAGGCATTATTTATTGGGTTTTTCGGATTCGTTCGTTTCTCTCATCTGAATCAGTTGTTTGTAAGTGAAAACCAACCATTTTATGAGTGAGTATGAAATCATGCTACGACCAGAAAGATGGTAAAAGTTATTGGACTAGAATTGACAGTATACAATTCAAAAATTATTTATTCGCTATACGCTTTTCATTTTAATATAAAACAAGTAACTTTCCGAACAAACCAATATATATGCTACCCCTAGTAAAGTGACGATGATTTCAAGTTCAGTATTCAGATCTAGAAAGAAGCTTGGGCTATGTAAATGGATTTAACAATTGTGCATGTAAAATCTAATCAGAACCAGATCAAAATTTGGTTCAGCGTTCAAAAAGGGATGTTGAAAATATGGTAATTCTTAGTTGGAAAGCAATAAAACTAGTATGTGATTTGATGATTAACTTCTTGTACAACTTCTGAAAAACATATATTTCTTACAAAGCAGTGGTTGGAATGTTTTTAAACGTAAATTTGAAAACATTTTCTTTCTTAAATTGCTTAGAACCGAATATCTATCATATTCATTGAATATCTATCAAATACCTTAGAATCAAAGAAGAATTTCACAGGCTTTAATAGAATAGTTAATAATGTTATAAAATAAACAGAAAATTTATAGATGATTTTAATGGGAAAATTATTGATCATTTGATAAATGACTATTTATTCGCAGTTAGTTTTGTGATTTAGATTGAGAATTATGAAGTGATTCCTTTCCACGATATAGATATTTTAACTAGACAAAAACATGTAAGAATCATAGGCAAAAAGTCGTTGTTTGTTTCAAATTTTAAATTTTCTTCTGGTAATATTGGTGACAAATAAAACTACGAGTATCAGATGTAAATAAAGGAAGAAATGATTCCCGAAATTTATTAATGATATTAGAAATTCAAAACGGAGACATTTATCTTTAAGGAACAAAACAAGGGTACTTTTCACATTATATCAGAAATTTCTTCACAATTTGCGATGGAAAAATATTTTACTATAAAATTTTCCCAATTCGAGGTTGTGTTATAAACTCCTCTTTCTGGAAATCAATGATATCAACGATGTGTTTACAAGTGCGAGTGCAAAACTGATAAGTGCAAATGTTAAAAATCTAGAAAATTGGGGAATTCCAAATGTCATGATAATCTAATTTATCTAAATAAGAGTAAACTTATAAATAAATATAAGTACATACTTTCTTAGATTATAGGTTTAGTTTGATTTTTGTCATTATTTTTCTTAAATTTTAATAATCTAAATTACTTTCTTTATCCAGGTTCTTTTAGTGACAAGACATAAAAATTTTATCTACAAATATTAATTACACTACTGACCATTAAAATTGCTACACCAGGAAGAAATGCAGATAACAAAATGATATTTATTGGACAAATATATTATACTAGAAATAACAAGTGATTGACAGAGAGTCAAACAGAGATTGGATTGCATGTACAGGTACAGATGCCCATGCAGCTTCAACACGATGCCACTGTTCATCAACCATAGGGACTGGCGTTTTGTGACGAGCCAGTCGCTCGGCATCCATTGACCAGACGTTTTCTATTGGTGAAAGATCTGGAGAACGTGCTGGCCAGGGCAACAGCCGAACATGTTCCGTATCAAGGAAGGTCCGTACTATACCGGCAACTTGCGGTCGGGCATTATCCTGCTGAAACGTAGGGTTTCGCAGGGCTCGAATAAAGGGTAGAGCCACGGGTCGTAACACACCAGAAATGTAACGTGCACTGTTCAAAGAACCGTCAATGCGAACAAGAGGTGACTGAGACTTGTATCCAATGGCACCCCATACCATCACGCCAGGTGATGGGCCAGTATGACGATGACGAATGCACGCTGCCAGTGTGCATTCACCACGATGCCGCCAAACATGTATGCGACCATCATGATGCTGTACACAGAACCTGGATTCATCTGAAAGGATGACGTCTCGTCATTCGTGCGCCCAGGTTCGTCGTTGATCACACCATTGAAGGCGCTCTTGTCTATGACGCAGCGTCAAGGGAATCCGCAACCATGGTCTCCGAGCTGAGAGTCCATGCTGCTGCAAATGTCGTCGATCTGTTCGTGGAGACACTTGTTGTCTTCCAAACGACCCCGTTTCTTGACTCACGGCTCGTGACGTGTTTGCACGATCCATTACGGCCATGCGGATAATATGCCTGTCTTCTCGGCTGCTAGTGATAGGTGGCCGTTGAGATCCCGCATGGCGTTCCGTATTACCGTCCAGAACCGATCGATTTCATATTCTGCTAACAGTCATTGGACCTCGACCGACGCGAGCAGCAATACTGCGATAAGATAAACCTTAATCCTGGTACGCTACAATTCGACCTTTATCAAAGTCGGAAACGTGCTGGTACGCATTTCTCCTTCTTACACGAGGCATCACAACAACTTTTCACCAGGCAACAACGTTCAAATGCAATTTGTGTATGAGGAACCGGCTGAACAATTTCCTCATTTAAACACAATGTAGGTGTCGCTACTGACGCCTGCTTTGTCTGAATGCGCTGAAAAGCTAATCATTTGCATATAATAGCCCCTTCTTCCTTTCGTATAAATTTCACGTCTGTAGCATGTCGCCTTCTTGGTGTAGCAATTATAATGGCCAGTAGTGTATTTAATTTAAATTTCTGTTTACATTAGATATATAAAAATAAAGAATTTAGTGAAATAACAAGCTAGGGTTTATTTTACTTCAGTAATTTTCATTATTTTGCCTTTTCAAATACCTTATATGACAGATATTATATAACTTATACTATTATTTAATATACGTGACTTAAAATGTCTACTGAAATGAACTCACAAAATGCCATTGTTATTTAAATTTTTAAATTGAAATATAAGTTTTATTTTATGTTGTTATGATGTTCTTCAACTTCTTAAGAACGATGCTGCCCCCTCTGTCAGCATCACTTACTATGGATAGGGAGGTCCTGGGTTAGAATTTTGGTTCGAGCATGGATGTAATTTCTATTTTTCTCTCTCTTGTTTTTTGTCCTTTCCATGTATGAATAGAGTATGAATAGTTGTCTACCCTATAAAAGGGTACCTATGGCATGTGTGTACTGAGGAGTCTGACTCCACACCAAATTATGATTCTGTTTGAAAAGTGGAGGAGAATATCCCATATTGCTATTCTGGCTGGCAATCAAAAAAAAATTTTTTTTGTTATTTGGTTTGTGCGGTATGCTTTTGATTTGCTTTTGTTCTATAGTTTATTTTAGACTTTGTACTCCTCTTTCCTGTCGGGTATGAAGAAACTAAGTTAATGACAAAAGATGAGACTATTAAATTAAAATAATAAAACTTGAAATTTAAAGGAAACCCAATTATAATAATATATATATTTTTTTAACTAAGTTACTTTATTGAATGATTTTCTAAATGGTGTAATTTAGAGATGCATCCAGTAATGCTGCAGAGGAAATTTTCCTTAGAACAATAACTTCTTTTACAGCTTTCTGCTACAATGAGTAGAGTATTTGTTTTATAGAGTGCATATTTTTCTTCGTTTCCCTACTTAAATATCAGTTTATATGTCAACATAACTGTAAAATTACATCAAAATTACTTCACTGTATGATTATCTAAAAGTATGCTATAATTTGTTTTGGAATATACTGAAAATTTTTTTTTCTTTAGAACAATAACTTCTTTTTCAAGTTCATGTTACAATGAAATATTCCTTTTAGGTGTGAAACTCAAATTTTGCTTCTGTCATAGTGTCAACTATTCTTCGGTTTCCAACTTAACTTTTAGTTTATGTGTGTCAGAATAGTTGAAAAATTACATCCGAATTATTTTCATGTTATATTTCTAGGCAGGTAGCATGTTAAATATTTTAACCTTTAGAGTGTTTTTTTTTCCTAAAATATCTATTATAATTGATGCACTTTTTTATAAGGATAAAACTTTCGTGTATACTATTGAAATTTCAGATTCTCTTTCTTACTTTAACAGAAGAAAAATAATAAAATATATTTATTAAGAAATGGCTAAAAGGATTATTTTTCGATAGATTGAGCTGTAAATCAGCAAATTATAATCAGCAAATACAGCAAATAGTGAATTAGAGTATGTAATTAAGATATTTTTACATTATTCGATTTCAGATACATTTTCATATCTGAAATTTAAATATTTAACAATGCTATGATTAATTTAACATTGTACGAAACATGCTTTTTTTAATAAAATTTTTTAGTTGAAATTCGATGAATTTTAAAGTATAAAAACTGAAAGAGGAACTCGTTGGTTATATAATATAATCAAATAACTCCTAACATTTCCTAAAGAAAAATATGCAGAAAATTAAATGTTTAACTTTTGATTAAAATTAATAACATTTTCCTTTCTGAACACAGATAATGAGAGTAAAAATTAAGATTTAACATATATACATGACTTTTTCTTTCTATATGTACATTCTTTCTTTCTTACTTTATTTTTTTGATAAATGCACAATTTCAAATAAACATTGATTTCTTTTTCCACCATAAAGTATTGTTATTATTGTTACTTATGACACTTGTCGAAGCCCAGCCCTCCTTTCGGGGACTGAGAGAATGAAATCAGAAGGAGCGCCATCCGTTTTTGAACAGAGCTCTCCCACCCCCCTACGAGAGTGGAAGTACGACTTTGGCTCATAGATGGCAGCACCATCTGGGTCTTCCAGTTTAGAGATAGGAAGCCAGGGAAGACCCCAGGACTGGACGAAGCCATAAATATTAATTTGGAATGAGAATATGGTGCACATAGCGACCACGACATATTTCACATGCCCGAGTCGCCATTAGTGAACACAATGAATGATATTTAGTGGCCAGAAATCAAATCCACAACCTGGTGATTGTGAGATTGACGCTCTAACCAACTAGGCTACCACGACTTCCATAAAATATTAACACGTTTTAATAATGTATATGCAATGGATGGCTTAAATGAACACATTTGCTCAGTTTTCCAGTATAAATTCATAGTAAATTTTATGAAAGTATGAAAGCAAATCTAAATTTAACTATAAATGATCCCAAATGACTTAATTACTCATAAATTTTATTGATTATGCTTAAATTTCCTTAAATTTTTATTTATAAGTTAAACTTATTTTAAATTTTTTGTTTGAATATATTTTCAAAATATAATCATTTATTCTCACAACTCTTATTCGTTGAAGTACTTGTAGAGATTTTTAATAATTAAATATTTGGGAAAAATTTCCTAATAGATATTATATTATGGGTATTTCATTTGATCCAATTTTAACAGAAATACAACCCTTTAGAATATACCCAGAAGAACCACAAAATGTAGCCCTTTAGAATATACATTTAGAATCATTTATGTATGTAAATTTGTGTATTTTAATGTTTCAATAAAATTGTTTACAGAGAGTTTATATATTAAACTGAGGTTTTTAATAAAAATTAATTTCTTTATAGATTTATCCTCTCAGTATCTGGAAATTTTATTTGATTTTAATAATGAATTTTCCTCTCTCATGATTTCTATTAATAAACGAAAACTTTACTATATTGTATTGTAAAATTTAGATTTCTATTAAAAAAATTACTGATTTGATACTAATTTGAATGCATCTGTTAATTTGTCAAATGAAAACGCATTTTATAAATATATCAATTTAAAGACAGGCATAATTGTTTCGCGCATTCTATTTGAATGGTACTTATCTCTTGAAGATAATTGTGATAACAAAATTACTTTTATTTTGCTTATGTTAGATAAAATATGATAATAATAATCATTCGATATTTAACTATTTTAGAAACAAAGTTATTTTAAATTAAACTATTTATTTTATTGGATTAATATATGCCAAAAAAATTTTTAATAAGATTTTTTAAAAGCTTCAAAATTATTTTAATATTTCATTACAAATCTTAACACTCTGTAAATGAAAGATGCTTTGTTTTAAAAATCAAGTTATTGAGAAAATTTGAAATTTGTTTCCGTCTGCAAATTTGTTATAGTCAAATGATTAAAATAAAACGTATGTCCATATATTAATCTAGCCATTAGATTCTGATTGAAAATGACCAGGCATGGTTTACTAATGTGTTTGGGAAGTATAATAAATTGTTGCTTATTTTTTATTACTAAAGGTCTAGTTCAATTCAAATATAAAAACTCAGTTTTATTAAAATATTTTTCAAGTTTTATGACAATCCATGTAAATTTACTTTTATAAAAAATTGAAATATGTTTTGACAAATATTTTTATAAATCGTAGTTTCAAAAATTTTTCACAATTTGTTTCAGAGTCTTATAATTGATTAATAATAATATTATGTTTTTTTGTTTAATATTTTAGAGTATTAAGTGAGTTTTAAATACAGGAATTTATATTCATGGAATAATTTTGTTTGGTTTTCTTCAAAATAGTTACATTTTAAAATTATTTTTATATCACGATTTTACATTGCATACAAATTTATTTTTTATGCAAATGACAGCTCTTTTATTATTATAATACTTATCAATGGAATTAAAATATGAATTAATAATGGTAATTAAATTATTTACTTATTAATCTAGGTAATTTTCTTATTAATATTCTTATTTTATTATTAATATATTATATTAATAAGAAATATTACCTAGATTAATTTAAGTCCTCTAAATTAAATCACTTTCCAGTTATTTAAATTTTGACAATTAAGATAGATATGTATGTAAAAGACACGAAACGATCTATTATTTCTAAATTAGATGAATATTCTTCCCTTATGTCTTCTTAATTATGTTAGAGCTGTAGTTTAGAGTAAATTTTTGTTATAGTTACAGTACATTCATTTGTTTATTTTCATTTATAAAACTTATGAAGACCAATATAAATTCTAATATTTAAAGAAATAATGTAAAAGATTCTTTCCACAGAAAATCTTAGATTTTAGTTTAACTTTTGATTTTAAAAAAAGTAATCAGTTTTCATGTATAAGATTGCAAACGGGATCAAGTTCTATTGGTTTGTACAAAGATATGTATATTTATAAGAGTTCTGCATAAGAGTTCTGCTAATGTTATGTATATTATAAAGCTATTTTACAAGGCGAAACTTATTTGTAGCAAATTATATCATGCTTTGACCTACGAATAATAACTAAAAATATTAAGAAATGTTTGTCAAATGTTTCAGGTATTTATTTCAAAAATATTAACTGAAATAGTTGTTCCAAGAAATTGCTAAATGTTATTGACATTTTAATTTTTACTTCCTGATTCGATTGCGCTTTAAGTTATATAGTGATATCATTTTAAGAAGAGAATTTCATATTTGGTGGACTACGTATCTTATCTTTGAAATTATCGGAATTTTATTTTCATCTTTGTATAGAAAACATCAGCTGATTTATTATCTTTGAACTTAGTTCAAAATTAAAAACGCGCACAAGTTAATGAATTATACTCATGGACATTTAGAAAAAATAAGTAATTTTTATGAGTAAAATTGAAATGAAAAAAATTGGTAGAATATCTCAATTCAATTTTTAAAATATTTAAAAAATTTTTAAATGTCATACAATGATAAAATAGGAATTGGTTATCAATGCTTGTTACTGAAGCATAAAAAATCTTTTATGCTCAAATTAAGAACCAAAAAACTATATTATTTTCTTCATAATTTTCTTCTGTAAAGATTTGAACTATTTATCTTGAATTTGTAATTACATATTTTTTTAAATTCTTTTTGACGGCTTGCAAGTGGTGATTAATCCTTCGCCATGACAAAACCGGAAACTGCTACTCATTTAACGTTATACGATGGACACCTGTGAACCAAGTCACGGGGTCATATTCATTCATCATCTCAGAAGAAAGGACAAGTAAACACAGAAAGAAAAAGGAAACGAATCGGGATTTGAACCCGGGACTAACAGCCAAAGAGTCAGGAACGATAACCACTTTTTTAAAAATATGTCTAACATTAATTGATTTTTAATAGTCACGTACAGGAGAAAATACCAAAGGAAAAATTTTATTTACTGAGCTATTGATTAGGTGTAGATAAGGTTATATGATTTTCCCATGAACATTTTGTTTCATCTGGTTGTTTCGTCATTTCGATGTTACAAGAATCGTGTAATGTGTCTCTTGAAAAACTTTTTATCTTATCCTTTTAAGCAAATTCACCTATTATTAAATAAGATAATAGATATACAGTAATACATAGATAAGACTGGTTTCATTTCTTAAATTAGCAGATCTAATCAATCAATTGATAACATTTTTTATTAAAATAAAATAGTTTTAATAATTTTTTTACAAAATTGACAAAACTATTAATTTTTAATTAAAAATTTCCATATATTAAGTTGGGGAAAAAGAAATCCATTATTTTACATGAACTTTATGTAACTTCTTTTGGATTCACTTTGTAAAAAGGTTTAAAACAGCTTCATGTAGATTTTTAGGTTTTGCGTGTTGCGACTGCTGACATGCGGTTAACTTCCATCATATTTGATATTTTATAGACATTTTCGACGATGCGAGGTGCATTTCTAACATCAAAAATACCTGAACGGAATCGATGAAACAAAAATTGTACGTAACTGGTTGTTACAGTCTTATATAGGACGATAAACACCTTTCACAATTTTAGCCACCCGGCTACCTTTTTCGCCGTTACAAGAGAAAAACGAAAATGTATCGAATTTTCTGTTTGTTGTCTTCCATTTTTAAAACCTTGTACTCGTAACTGAATTAATCAAACAAAAAACCGCAAGAGGATATTTTAGTGTCAAATGTCACCTTTCCAACGAGCATAAATCTGAAATTGTTTGATAGATACCTCACGAGATATCGATCACTACAGACGTTTACTGAAAAAATAGTGGATAACTTTTTCCCCAAACTAATTTTTCCATTTCTTAGATTATTGCACAGTTAAATATATGATTATTGCACAGACAAAAATTAGTTTGTTAAGAGACTTTAAAAGTCAGTTGTGATTTGCTTATTAAAACTAAAATGCCGCACTATATGTTTAAATAATCACAAAATTTAAATCATTCATAATTTCTATAGTATATATTCTAAAATGTTTATATAAAACTATCAAAATCTTGAGTTTAAATAGCAAGAAAAATCTTTGGTCTTTAAAAAGATTGTCAAATTAAAATGGTAAAGCAAAATTACGGCAAAAATATTTTCCTTAAATTGTTAAATATTACACTTGTTTCACAAGAAAAAGTTATTTAAATACTAAATTAAAAATAATTTTCAATTTTATTGAATTACTTTCTCAGTGATTTCGAATTACTATACAATTTATAATAATATTTATTTGAATTTTCATGTGATTGAACACAACAAATTCTTAATGATCGACACTTAAAATTTAGAAAAAGAATCAAATTAATTTCTTTTAAAAATTTAATATTTTTACTAAATGATATTGAAATTAAGATATTTTATACTTTTATTAGAGAGATATTTAGAGTATTTAAAATATTTATATGAATACAAAAAGTTTCTTTTACTACCAAATTTATAAAATATTTTTTAATTTTCATAATCTATTACAAAATTATTTTATTGAAAAGATAATCCATTTTAAATAAAATTCAATTATATAAACATACTCAAGTTAAAAAAAAATACCAATTCTTTTTTAAATTACCAATAATTTCTTTCTAAAAATAATTTAACAAATATGTATCGAAGTATATGTAATACAATATTTTATATCGATAAATTGTTTCATTTTTTTAGTAATGAAAAATAAAATTCTTTGTTATAAATAAACTAGAAAGTGTAAATGCCTTTTTCCTGAGATTATTTTCTAGATAAGATAATGTTGATTGCAATACAAAATATTTCTTAAGCTGATAAAGTACCTTTGACCTTTACCACAGAGCCGTGTATAATAAATACGATAAGGCAAAACCATTGCCACAAGAATTTTAACTATTATATATTGTTGATGTGACATTGGAAAGAAATATCCCAACATCCAAAGGCAAAAAATAATTGTTGCAATCATGATAGAAGAAATTGAAGCAAAATTTCAACAATTTAAGGAGTTTTCAATTTCTAAGATTGATTTTCAAGTGGTAGGTTTAGTATTTTTCGTCCTTTTTGGCTTGTTTTTAAATATTTCAAAATGGCTGCAGAATCGGCGAAAGAGACCTCCAGGTCCTATAGGTCTACCATTTGTTGGTTATTTGCCATTTTTAGGATCAGAGCCTCATAAGGCAATAAAGAAGCTTTCAAAGAAATACGGCGATATTATTGGGTGAGAAAATATTACAATTCATTTCTTATAGTTTAAACATATATAATTAAAATGCAATAGACATAAAAATAGTTGATTATCTAATGTAATAATTCCACTTTAGAATTTTTCTTTGTATAATAGATTTAAAGATAAATCTATAAAACCTCCAGGCCCTATAGAAAAAATTAAAAATATGATTATGAACATTTTAAAGTGCATTTTTCTTTTGATAATAATATTAATAATGAAAATCACATTGCTAATGTTGAAATGTTTTATCAGAACTAATACTATGAAATCAATTGTTAAACAAAGATTGTCATGAATAAAATATAGACTGAATTTTATTGTATTTATTAATATTTATTGTTTAGATAGAGCAAATAATATTGAGGGACAAACTCATAGTATTTTCATTAAATTTCTCACCCTTTCACCATTTTTAAATTTTCAAAACTTATAGTGACTTCACTGCTGATTAATTTGTTTCTAAAATAAATTTTTCTCCCTATCTTTTTTTTTTTACTTTTATGTAAAATACTGAAACATCGTAATATGATAAACTGAATAATTTTACTGAATTATTATATGCAATTTATTCAAAACTAATTTTATCTGTTCATTGTTAAACTTTAATATCACGAAAAAATGTAAATAAAATTTAAGTATGAGTAATGTAATTTAAATTTTTAGTTTAATAATGTTGCACTTTAAAGCTAATAATTTTATTTGTGATAAAGAATATAAGATTTTTTATTTAGATTTTTATTGCAGTAATAAACTTTGGGATGTTATTAGTGTTTATCTTCTTCTTTGAAACTAATTTATAAATTATTAAATGTAACTCATATTTTATTTAAAATAACACAAAATAAATATTAAATAAACAATCAGTAGAAAGTAATTGAAATATTTTTGGGTCTAGATAAAAAATAGAAATCTAATATTCTTTTGCAATACATCAGTTGAAAGTCTATGTATATTGTTAAAGAGCAATTAAGAAACTTTATTTCAAAAATATATTTTGTTATAAAATAATGTGTTAATATTTAATTAAACAGGTAAATTACTCAAATGTCAGACTTAAAATAATAAGAAAGGCTAAAAGCTAAAATAGTAAAAAGTTAAGTAAATTTTTATCTTTGTTAGATATTTTATCGTAACTCGATATAAAATTAAAATAAAGTTAAAAATGTAAGAAAATGGAATCAATAATATTAAAATAAACATTTTATTCACCTTTTACATTTATTAAAATCTATGAAATCTCTTACATAAAAGGTATATCTTTAACATATGATTTAAAATTTTTATTATTACTTTTACAAATTCTGACGCATAAAAGACTTATAAGCCAAAGTATATTATTTATAAAAAGTAGCAAGCAGAGCATAAAAATTCCTTATTTCTTAATATATTTAAAAAATATAATGATTGAATTATGAAAATCTACTTAGGGAAAATTTGTAGAGTACAGGAATATTAAATTTATTTTTTAAGAATAAAGCAAAGAATATACAAAATCTGTCTAGATTTATTAAAAGAGTACATTTTTTTTGATAACTTTATGTTCTTATACAATAAATCATTTTTTAGCTCTGCTAAATATTTATACATAGTTATTTTTTAATTTAAACACTATAGTTATTTTTATGAAATATTTTAAGTGAAGTTACGGGGAAAAGTTCGATGATATCTTAAATAAATAATATATTAACTAAAATAAAATTTTCATACATGACAACGGATAAAAAACTAAAAATTTGTTTATTGTTTTTAGGTATAGAACAATATTTTAAATGTATTTTCTAGACTAAATATCGAAATAAAAAATTGCTAATTAAATTGATTTATAAATTTTTAAGAGAAAAGGTTTAATTAAAAAATGAAAATTATACGTTAAAATATTTATTTATATAAGCCCTTTATTGAAATAAGATAGCTGCTGTTTTAGCGATTTTGAATAACTATTCAGATTTACTTTAACTTACTAAATTAAACTGATAATATTTCTCTCACAGTACAATGTTATATTTCTAGTTTGACTTTGGGAAATAAATTTACCGTGGTATTAAATGAGTTTTCTATAATGAAAGAGGTATTAACTCATCCTGGGGCTCTTGATCGATCAGCGAAAATGTTTCAACACATTCCTCGAGTTGGTAAGTTATAAATTATTTATTGGCCTAAATCACACGATTTATTAATTATACAACTTACATGGGATACTTTTTCAAGAATTTTTGTGTTATTTATAATATACCACAATAAAAACAATTGTTATAATGAATGAGTATCTACAGGGTGTATTGTAAAGTAGTTTGTGGGTTGTTAATCTCTCAAACCATTTGTCAGAGACACGTAATTTCTTTTGAAAAAATGTTTTAATTAAGGGAACTTTCTTGTTATTTATTTTTAGATTTAAAAACTCGACTGTGCAAAAAAAATTGTATAATATAAATTTTTGTGATTTCCGTGTCTCTATGATGACGTTAAAAATTGTCCATTTCTTATCAAATCTAACAGAAAAATTTCATTTCATTACTATGAAAAGATAAGTGAGATATTTAGTTTAAAATATTTGCAATTTTTTCAGTCTACTTTAAGGAGTCGATTACAAGTATAATTCTATAGTAAAATCTTTGGAAAACAAAATTGAGAGGAAAATAAAATTTTGCCATTCGTGTATATAATGTGCATCCCTAGTTAGAATATGTTATATTGAAACGTCATATTGGAAGCTAAAGTAATGCCACTTAGAAGTAAAACATAGAAAATAAATTCGAAATTAAAATTTCGATAAAATAAGCAAAAATTACGAATTATAAAGTAATATATTATTAGAGTAATATATTTTGAAATGCATAGTTAGATGATATATACATTTGCTTCTGTGAATATAGCTCTTCATGAATGTTCATTAGCATGGAAGGTGTTAAGTTATTGTACACATCGGAAATACGGTGATGTAAGTTTAATGAGCTTATAAGTGACGGTGTATAACTTTTACCTTTAATATAAATCCATAGAAAAATATAAAACAACGAAGTCTGATGATGTGAGAGGCTATTCAATATTGTCAGTATCAAATAATGCTTTTTCCAAAACAGTATTGATGAAAAAGTTTTGCTTCTACTTTAAGAGGAGTTGTCCAATAAGGCGAAACCACAATGGAGGTAGCTTTTCATGCTAATGTACTACAATTAAGGTATAGCAATAACAAAATGTGTTGAATTTCTAAAGGGAAATTCAGTTGTTTGGATGAAATGCTTCATCAGAGACTGATTGATTATAATTGTGATAAAATATCCATGTTTCGACTCTAGCTTCTGTGTCGCTTTATATTGCTATAGCTTCAACATAACGTTTTATATCTTGGATACGTATCTTTTAAGGAAAAATTTGTTTTTCTCCAAACGTTTGTATTTTCCAAGAATTTTACAATAGAATTGTATTAGTTTTTGTAACCGATCCCTAATATTAGAAAAAATTGCAAACTTTGATACTGAATATCTTGTTCATTTTTGTAGTAGATAAAAGAAACTCTTTAGCTAGATTTGTTAGGGAAAGGATGAAAAGTTTCTAAATACAATCATAGAAACCCGGGAACCATATAAAAATTTAGATTTTTCAACTTTCTTTAAATTAAAGTTTTAAATTTAAAAATGACATATCATGAAAATTCTCTTCATTTGAAATATTTTTGCAATTGTTGGTCAGAGATTATATACCTTCGACCAACAGTTTGAGGGATAAAAGTACACATAGTACTTTTCTTAGCACTCTGTATGTATAAGTATGTATGTATAGTAGTATTTCTTTTTCAAACAACGGTTTTATTTCAAAATTAGTTTTGTCGTTTTTCTTCTTTTTAAAAAGTATCATGATTGCCTGCAAACTTATAATTAAATGTCTTTTTAAGTGTTTGCGCATGATATTTTTTGTATTCGTGAAATCAACTTGAGTTTTTTTGAAAAATAACCAAGAGATTGTCAGTCAATTTACTCCAAATAAAAAGTATTGCTAAATCATTTAGTTAATTATTTGAAATGTTAAATAAAATTATAAATGGAAAATGTGCAATTTCAGTGGGAGATTTGCTTATTATGATAGACATAATATAATCAAATGTAATGTTAACTTTTGAATTTTTTTGAACAGGTAAAGAATGCAATAATTAGTTAAATGTTGAAATTCATTTTGATATTGCAATGTATTTCAGTAAACGGTAAGTAATATCCTTTCTTGTGCAAATAAATATTTAGCATCTCTTCTCATTTTAGTGTTCAAAGTGCTGCCAAAATCATTGTAAATTTTAAATGATTTATTTACTTATAAATAGTTAAATCCTTTTTATTACATTTTACTCACGTATTTTGCACTATTTTGAGCAACGAAATTTCAGAAAAGCCTTATTTCCGACATTTTATGAATCATAAACTGTACAAAAATAGTAAAGAATTGATTTCTACCAAACTTTGCTATTACTTTTATCATACCCACTAGACTTCCGTAAAAGCCAAAAGTACGATATTCAGCTTCGGTAAAATTTGATCTTTATGACTTGCGACTGTCAACTTGATAGACTATTTAGAAAATGACATATGATGTAGGGAAGAGGAAACAAATTTGATGTGTTTCCACCAAGAAAATACCAAGCATTCTTAAGAAAATTAATCCGAGCATCAAAAAGTATTTCCTTCGATTTACTAAAGTAAGCAGAACAAATAATTTACACAACCTCACATTGTTCTTCAATAATCAATTAAGACTTAATGCTTAAGAAATTATTATTATAAAAGAAATGTTCTTCATATTTTCGACAGTAAAAATTTAAAACCCTAAAAATTCATTTTGCCTTTTTTTAATGAAGGAAATATTCACATTGATAAAGTTTAGTAATTTAAAACTAAAATCAGAGTTACATGTGAAATTGTTAATTTTTTGTTTGTTAGTATTATTTATAAAATATTTATTTTAATATGATAATTAGTTGCGAAAATTGTTAAAATATTTCTGGTAGAATTATACTATATTAATTTCTAATATAAATACTTAACTTAATCTTACTTGTGGGAAGCAAGAGAATATTAAAATGGATAATGCATTTAAAAGACAATGATAATATTTTTGGAATACAAATCAAAATATTAAAAAGTTTATAATAAACATATGCATTCAAGTTTCATAATTAAGAGCAATATTACATAATTAAAAGCATATGAGTCACATAATGTTTATTTCGATAAGAATTCTAATCCTCCTACCATTTTCTAAGCTATATTTTGTTTTTTATTTTTTCTGAAAAGAGCAATAAACTTAACTTTATAATTGAAGCAAGCAATTTCTATTTTACCGTATCTCAAGTAAAGATAATAAATATTTACTTTTGTTTAATTTTAATCAAATCATAAATAAATATATTTTAAACAAAGTTATAGAAATTAACATAAGTTTTAAAGTTATAGAACATTCAGTAACATACAAATAAGTTACTGAATGTTCATTTGAATAAGAATTTTAAGTCATCTACTATTATTATTTTTTTCTAACTGTGACCATTGGGTCACTAACCCTTCACCATAACAAGGTCGGAAACTGCTACTTTTTTATCGTTACCTGGTGGGAAATCGTGAGCCAAGTCAAAGAGGCGAGTACGTAACTCACGTCACACTAGTACAAACCTGTTTATAGAGTGGACTATA
>JAPDSC010109662.1:0-30523 GCA_026290005.1 Latrodectus geometricus
TTTATTCTTGAAATATTCTTCAATAAAATCACAAACATATACAACGCCTCATAGAAAAAAACATTCTGATAAGGAAAACTTTACTATTCATGTCTTTTCGCATTTGATACATATATATATATATTTATTTTTATAAAAATTGAATATGTTTACGTATAAAGAATCCCATTTTGGCAATACAACTGAACATTTTACATTGAAGTATTTTGTCTTAAAAAATTACACAACATTGCTTAAAAAATTACAACTCACTAAATCAAGCGCCAATTACTAAACGTTGAGATATTTATACATAGTCAATTTTAAAAATATGATCAATATAAGAATGTCAGATTTAACAAACGAAAAATTTCAAACTGATTGAAGTATATAACTTTCATGCATTAAACTTATCATCCAACTTCCCTCTTTCAATATTTAGAATTTTTTTTAAATTTTCCCACAAAAAAACGTGACTTTGCTTATATTTTAAAGATATTACTTTCCAGCTATTAATCACTTACGAAAAACAATATCCTTCTACAAAATGCAATGAATCACTATATAATATTTAATGTTACCAAATAAATTCAGAAGATTCTTCAGATATTCGGCATCGTAGTAGACAAAAGAAAATCCTGTGTTCTTAAATCTTTCCTTTCAACAATATTCTCCGACAGCATAAAATACCGTTCTTTATATTTTAGTCTCATTATCTACAGCTAAAATATCCGCTTGACGATATTCCTCTTCCATTGTTCGTGGAGCTTAAGGAAAAAGGGTAAGCCCAAACAATTTCTTGGTTTTTCGATAGCAATTTCCAAAGTTCCATAACGTGGTTTGAAGGTAAATCTCGTCTGCGTGTCGCGAAATAGGGAATGGATTTTATCAAACAAGACTTAACTGCGAACCGTGTCATGGTTCACTTACCGGGATTTGGGAACTATATAGACTTTCGCGGTCTGCATTAGAAAATGTTCCGGATTTTCTTGGCGTTGTTGAGCTTTATAAAAGAAAGGAGATCATATTGATGGAAGGCAAAAATTTTACGGCTATAGTTACTATAATTCTTTCTTAAAATTTATGACAATTAATAGGTTATAAACATTTTGTGCTGTAAAATCCGAATTATCAAATTAAATCTAATAGATTGCTAACGCTAAAATAAGATTTTAAATGTAATTTTGATTTTAATTATATTGGATGCACGTGTTTCAGGTGCTAATTAGTTTTTTATATAAGACTTGTAAAAATGCCAGCTTACTGGAAAAGTATTATCAATTAGTAATTTTGAAAAGAATAGCGCTAAATTCATGCAAGATAAATATAACAGTGATTGTACTTAATTAAAATAATGTTCTTTAAAACTTTTATAATTATTAACTATAATAACTATTTATTGAACTAAGTATTCCTTAGCTCAAACTGACGCATATTAATGAAAAAAATTTAACTTTCAACTAATATAATCTAATATGGCATCAAAATTTAATAAAAATATAATTGTGTCCGAGAAATCAAACGTTAAATTGAGAGATTGTGGCTGAACTAAAATGTATAATCATAAAAAAGAGCAATTAGATGCGAGTTTCAAAAGCAAATAAAATTTTAATTAATTTTTAATCATTGATTCATTTTTTAAATTAAGATAGTTATAAACACTTAATTCAAAATATTGTATGCTAACTTTGTTGAAATTTTGTAGTTTATATACAAATATAATGATGAACTGACAATACAACAATCATTTTTTCTAAAATTAATCAAAAGAACAAAAATGTCATAATGGTAAAAAAACATACATAAGGAAAAAAAAGAAAAGTGTCTATGGCTTTTTTGGTACATATCATCTGCAACACATAAAATGAGACAGACACTAAGCATTTTTTTTATCTAATCACAGTTTAATTATTCCGTTTCCATGCAGAAGTATTTTGAGTAAAAATAAGCTTTGAATAAGCCGCGGGAGTAGTATGGTTCTTAAATTACTTTTACTTTAAAAAAAACGTTATACAAAATACAAATAGTTTCACTATTTTAGTTATTTTATATTTGCATATAAAATGATGAAAATAATAAATTAACGATCAATATATTTCTTACATTCTTTTTCATGGTAATGAAGATGATCGAGGAAAACGACATAGGATTGGGTACATTTTGAAAATTATATGTGATATTTAATGTTTTACTATTCTAACAAAATATCGACTAGATTATCTGCAGAATTATGATCATTTTTCTTTTCAATATTGTCACTTTTTCATTAATTTTCTGAGCTGGGTACCGAATGATTAATATTCTGGTCTTTGGTTCAACAGTTCGTGGTTCTTTGGTACAGCAAAACCATCGTCTCACCTTATATATATATATATATATATATATATATATATATATATGTGTGTGTGTGTGTGTGTGTGTGTTTTAAAATTTAAACATTATCCGAGGAGGTAACATTTACCCAAAGATGTAATTTTACGTAGTCTTGAAATCTTAATTGTCCAAATTTTCTAATAATTAATTAATTAAGTCTTACTAACTTCACGATTATAATATCAGATTTTAAATTATATATTTTAGTCATTACCTTTTTAAAAATAATGTATTATTATAGTGTTTTTGCATTTACTTATATCAAGATACAACAGGTTATTGTGATTTCTTAGTGCGCTCAAGAACTTGTTTTTTCAATTAATGTGACAACTTAAATTTTTTCATCAATAATATCATTTGTTACGAGTGTAACTAGTTTCAGTCAAACTATTTAAGGAAGATTTTAAATTAGTATCTGCTAATCATCATCATAAAAGTTGAATAAGAAATCTTTTAATATTCCTTTTTAAATTTCTGCAAATTTGTTTGTACTACGTTCAATTGAATAATAGCACAGTTAATTTTCTCAATGCTATTAAACCTGCAAAGTTTTAACTATATAAAAATAAAGTATTTTCATTGATAAAATTAACTTTAATTTTCAGAATTGCATTTAGTTATTTCAGGCAAGTTGCTTAATTAATGTGAACTTCAAGCTTAAGTGAGTACAGTGACATTTGAAATAGATATTTTGTGGGCAAATTCCAAGAGAGATTTTCTGCTTTATAAAGCTAAACTCTTTACTTATTAATAATATTGATTCAAATTAAAACATAGATATTTTTAACTATTGGAGAAATTTAATTATTTGATTGGGAAATACTATAAACAATATAGAATCGAATTTTTCCCTTTTATGATTAATCTTTTTATTTTATGACTTATTTAATTTTTCCTACTGAGCTGAACTCATGAATACTTATTAATGTAATTTAAGTTTAAACAATAGGTATAGTATTATCCTATTTCGTTTTTTAAACTTTTCATCAAACTATTAAAATTGAATTAAATTTTAATTGATAAAATATATTATAGCCAAGTAATAAAGCTATGCTTGTTATTGTAGAAGTTCTTAACAACGTTGTAAAGCTAGAATTATGTTAATTTCCTAATTCTGTACACACTTTTGTGAGATAGTGGCTAATTAGGATATTTTCTTAGACTTTCTTGTGACACATAAATGCAGATTATATATATCTTTGAAAAGAAAGAAAAAATATTTTAAAAAATCTTCTTCTCTTGCGAAGTTTACGTAGTTTCAAATCCTTTGAAATTAAATTTTACGTTTAAGGAAAATCAAACAAAAGAATCACTAAAACATTGTAATTTACTTGAAATGCCTAATTATAATGAAATTTGAAAGTATTTCTATCAATAATTAATAATAAAATATTTAACATTCATTTCAAATGATTGTAATAAATTATAATGTGAAATAGAGAGATAAGAAGAAAGCAAGACTATTTTCTTTACGAAAATGAAAAATTGTTCCTCCGTATTCGAATTTTTTGTTAGAACTATCACATTCTATGGCTGCTGTAGATAGTCTTTTTTTCGATAGAAAGAGCAAAAAATTCATGTGAGAATAAAGAAAAAGTGAATAGTTGAGAAATAGGTAAAAAAATTGGCAGAATATTCCCTTAGCTTTCTCTCTAACTCAGCCTCCTATTCACATGTGTAAGAGACAGGGTAAGTACGCAGTCAGTCCCAATGCAGAATCAAGACCAAAGATTGGAGAAAGATGACGTTGCAGTATTTCAGTATGCATTTATAGAGTATAAGAAAGAGCTCTGGCAAGCGAACCTTTCTTAGACGTCACGTCCCCAGGAAGGTCGACTCCGTTTCCATAAGACGCAGCTCAATCTCCTGCTTATTTTCCCTCTTTTATCTTTTTCCCTTTTAATCTTCTTTTTTTCCCTCTCCTCGCCGTCAGAATTTGCTTTTGTCAAAGTGGGCCTGTCCGGGATTCCTATTTTTTACCATCCTTTTTTTACCGTCCACATGCAATTCAAATGCAATCGAACATCCGGCAATCAGTATGCCGGACGGTCCGGAAAATCAGATTATACCGGATATTTTTATCTTTTTTTATCCCGGATGGGAGGAATGGGTTTTCCCAAAGAAGTAATAAGTCTTCCCTCTCTGTCGTCTAAAAAAATTGCATACGATTCTGTGTGTGTTGTCCATTTTCTGTGGAATTGGATTTTTTTATTTATTACAGTCAACGGAGTGGACGGGTGGTGGAGTTAGTGTAGGCCAATACGTGATTTAAATTTTATATATCAAGAGTAAACTTTTCAGTTTCTGCTTAGGTAAAAGAAAGTTTTATTTTCTTAATGCGTTTCGCCGTCCTATCGAGTAAAGTATGCGATGAAATGTGGACATCTACTTTCGGAAGTGACGTATTGGACCCTAAGGGTGAACTGTTTCCTTGCAGAATCCGAAATTCGAAAGAATGCCAGAAAAGATTGAATAATGTAAGAAAATCGAATAAAGCTTCCGTTGGGAATTCTCTCGGCATAATTATTGTAATACTCAAAACTATTTAAATCCAATTCTTAGGTATTCTGAATAGTACTTACCATTTTAACATCACTATGTTTAAACTTATAAAAAATAAATCTTATTATTTGCATTCATAAATGAAAATATATAAATATAGCGACAAAAATTCTATTTTAAACTCTACTGCTTACAAATAATTTTTTCTTAATGTTTCAGTACTATATAGAAATAAAAATAAAATTAAAATATGAAAAAGAGAACTTGCTTGATTATTAGTTTGAATTTAAAAATACTAAATTAGAAAGATATTTTGAAAACAAAGAATTTTTTAACATATTATTTTAGAAATTTTAATTTCATTTTTTATTATTTATGAAAATTTCACAAGAATATAAGCTATCTGTTTCAGAAATAGAAATGCAATAAAAAAAAATCATTTTAGATAATATTTCAAAACGTCGTTTTATGCTTTTAAAATGAAATTCTTGGTTAAAATATTTGTCCTATTTTGAGTTTAAACTACAAAACTAAAATAGGCAATTCACTAATTTTTAAACACAACGAAAAAGGCCAATTTAAAGTAAAGTAATAGTCAATATGAATTTTTATCATCGAAAAATTATATACCATTAATTGTTTAAATTGTTAATTTAATATCTTTAAATTTAGGTACTTTTAAGAGGAAGGATTGCGAGCATTTAAAAAAAATCACAGTTTCTTTCACTGAATACATCTTTAAGTGATACTTTGATACACATATATGTGATAAGACAATTTATTCTACTTTGGCTTCACACCTAAAATTTTGAGTAGTTATGATATTCGCATTCTTTCTTAGGTAAGAGATGTACATGATTATCATGAAAATTGTGAAACTTTTGAACAAGTACAGTACATAAATAATATAAGTTATAAAGTCCATGGAACAAAACATAGTTAAGAAACTTTTCCGAGACCAAGGATTATCCCAGCAAACACAAAAATGCCGGGTCTGAAAACAAATGGCTAATGCACAAATGAATTGAACTGCCACAATATTGTCTCAAAATTTTAAAACATAATTTAGAAATTAAATGTTTTTGATATTTTTATGTTAAAATATCAATACAAACAGTTTGTAAATTCATTAGAAACATGATATATATTAATTTTATGGGATGCAATATTTCTTCAGTTTAACGTTTCTCAGTGGTAGAATCAAAAATTTTAAAGCCACAAATTCAAATTACCACAAAGTTTATCATTAAGATGAATGCTGTTACTTCATGCTTATCGGGCTTGGTAGAAACTTAACGCTATATAAAGGACAGTATAACAGACATAGGTTATTATATGAATGGTCTATGTCTACAGCAGATAAAGCGTGTTATGGACAAAGCTTTTATAAGGTCACTTCGGAGTGTTAGAGGCTGTACACTCTTAAAAGAGAAAGATTCAAAATGGGTTTTATACACTGTTAAAATTATATTTCGGAGGTACAGTTTTCGTTGTCTGCTCATCTCTTTAGTTTCGTGCATACGAGTATTCCGATTTCACTCAATAAAGCTAATTTAAAAAGATTTAAAGTCAATGAAAATTCCTCCTAGATATTAGCATATATTGAATGTTTCATTTTATAATAAATATTCAACTATTATGATATTCGTTGTACAATTTAATATATAATTTCCGTAGATTTTAAGAAACATTTTGACAATTTTGTGCCTATTCAAAAATCCCTCCCCTGACAATTTATAAAAATAAATCTGCAATATAAAACATTTATGATTTATTTTTTCCGTAATTTAAAATTATAAATATGAAATATTTAAAAATCAAAGTTTCATAACAGCTCAAAATTTTAGAAAAATATAAGCTTTGTGCAATGCAAACATACAAATTTAAATCATTATTTGGAAATTTAGCATAAGTATGATATATATATATATATATATATATATATTCATCCTTAATACATCTTATTTATTAATATTAAGCTATACTTTTCAAAAATTACCTACCTCGTCATTTGCTGCAGCAATATGTTGCGGCAAAAAAGTAGAAAGAATATTTAGGGGCAAATACTATTGAAAAGGATTATATAAAAACTTACGTCAATATTTGGCGAACATTAAAGTTGAAACCACTGTTTATCCTAATTAGCATCTAACTTTGGTTTCAGTTATAATCTTAGACAGAACCATTACCTATCTGTAAGATTCGAATTTAATAACCTCTTAATATTTTATTTGAGATCTGTTTTTGTTAGTGTCACGTGTTACAAACACTTGTCTAACTGTTATCTAAAATAGTATTACAAAAGTCAATATATTAAAAAAGGCACCAATATTTGACAAATATAACTGCTCAAACTATAGTATTTGTCTTTATTGGTATTCAGCAAATAGTTTTGAATAATAGTTACCCAATGAGCCATGTATCTATGAGATTTTACTTTAAAATTCTTCGAATATATTTCATGTGTTTTAAAAGATCAACATTCCTCTCCAAACACATTTCCCCTTCGACTTGTATTAAACAATAGGAAAAGTGAAAGCATTAATTTTATTTATTTTATGATATAATTTAATTTAAAGCAATGTAATAATCTAGCTGATCTGCCATCATTGATTACAAGAATATAATGGAAATAAAAAAAAAGATTGATATTCATTTTACATAGCACACTGGAAAAATAATTGAAGTATATCTGTTATTTTCATGGATATATATATATATAATTCCATATTTCTAAGATAATTTTAAAAATGCAAAATAATATAAATATTTCGATGATAATAATATTAAAATATTTCAATAGTCTATAAAATATTTTATCAAATAAAATTTGCATTGTAAGAAACAAATAAATAAAAAAATTTTCTTAAGCAATAGATGATGCACCTACAGATATAAAGACTGAGTATTAACTCTCTTTAAAAATATCGATATTCTAAAAATAATATAACATATAATAATTTAAATAAATAAATTAATTACGTTTTGTATTTAATGAACAAACATAAAATGAAATTATAATGTATTTAAAGGTTGATACAGCAAAATTTAACTTTTTAATTGATATATCAAAATTTAACTTAAGAATGCGTAACGCAAAATATTAGAAACTAAAGATATCTGAAACTTATTAATAAGTTCTAATTTAAGATGATTAAAACCATAAAACAAATAATAAATTGCAACATTTTACATAGTACCAAGATTTAAAGCTTGCAAGTATCGAAACATTCAAAGAAAGCACAAAGACAAAAATATGTAAAAAATTTAAGTATTATTTTTCAGCACAAATAACAGATGACACTGATATTTTTGTAGAACTTTATTTATGTAGGAAGTGTGACCAATTGCTCTTCCAAAGCAGTTGAGAGCGTGCCTAGGATCCAAAGAGGGGGATTGAAAGCAACTACACGTCATCCTAGAGGGTTGCTCTATTGGTTTGAGGTTTGGTAATCGATCTGATCACAGCATGCGCTCAATTATTTCCTGCTCAAGATATGAAACCACGATGCGAGCTTTGTGTGACCTTGCATTATCATCCCATAGGACAAAAGCATCACCTGTTGTTTTGGTATAAGGGCATCCAATATATCATTTCTATAAATGTGATCATTAACATTTTAACGGGAAAGACATGGAAGACTGTGCGTCCAACCTAAAAAATATCATTCCAAACATAGACGCACCCTGATATATTTTACGGATATTTGATGTATAAACACGAGTTCCACATTCTCTACAAATGAAAATGCGCTCAGTATCTCTTTCGAGGCTAAACCTGGACTTATTTTTCTAAAAAACAGCCCTCTATTGATCACGCGTTTAGTTTACATGTTGATGTGCCTATTTCAAGCATTGCCGTCTATGGTGTGACGTCAGCAAGACACAAATGGCAGGTCTCCTCACATAAAGATTACGTTCGTTAAGCTGTCAGCGCAAAATTGTTCGAAATACCAACCTTCCGAAGTTTCCAAAGAGATAGTATCTGAGTTGAGCCAGAACTGCGGTTTTATTCCTTCGTGTGCATATTGACAAATATCTGTCATCGGCACTCATACACTGCTGGTCAAATGCAACAGCCTAAAGGAAGCATTCAAATAACATGAAATTTACAACATGAGTGGGCGGAGAAGATATATGAAAATGAATAGAATTTTTCAGCGTAATCGCACATCGCGAAATCGGTAGTCATGTTGGAGAAAAAAAACAACTGTAATAAAGGTATAAGTTAGTTCCATGCAGATAGGTACGATGGGCTGACCTGATCAATCACATCCACCCCAGTGTGGCAGGCAAATTGTGCGCATATAATGATGGATTGCTTAACCACATCACGAACCATAGGACAGCACATTTAGTCTGTAACGTATCATCCAGTATCTGCGCATACCATTCGACAACGTTTACAGTGGCTTAAACGTCCATTGCTTCATCTGCCCTTGAAGCAGAACCACATTTTTCTCCTGGAATCCAGTTATCATTCCTTACCTTCAGAGTTTTCCCACAGCCATTTTTCAACAGAATAATATGGAAACACATGTGGCACGCATTTTCCAAGGTTCTTCGTCAAGCGCCAGATTGAGTTGCTTCCGGATCTTTTGCCAATAGAAAACATGTGGTCCATAGTTTCTCAATAATTGATCTAAATTATATCTCCAGCTGCAACACCAGATCAATTTTGGTAACCTGTAGAAGCTATTTGATCTGCTTTAGCAAAAGAACACATCCAAAATCTCTTTGAATTAATGCCGATGTGTGTGGCATCGGTGTTCTCCAACAATATCGGCTACTCTGGCTACTGATTTTGGCAGGAACCACGCTTTACAGAAATCTTTAAACTTAATCATTTCATACTTGGTCAGCATGTTATCTACAAAATAACTTTTGTTGTGAAATATTTTGTCTTTCTTGGTATTGCAATTTGAGTGGCCAGCAGTGTAATAATGCGCACCGTCCATGAAAGAATTTCTTGTATCCTAAATCCATGATTAGAAACTGTTCATTAATATCTATGAATCACAAATGGAGTCACCTTCAACCATCTAGCCATTTCTATCTGACTTTGTCCTGCTTCTAGTCTCCCAATAGCTCAACATCGAAACTATTCAGTCAAATGATGCCTGGAGGTCATTGTTACGATTTCGCACTGAGATATCGATTTTTATATAACCTCGCAAATGATGCATTCCAACAATAGTGCTGCTATTTTACATAATATCATATTGTTCAGCTTTTTTTTCTTACCAACATATTCAAATTTCATTGATATTGGTTTATGTTTAAAAGAGTTATCGCTCTTTTTGTGATTTTTTTTTCTCAATTTTCGGTAACCGTCGTATAAATGAACTAAAAAATTTTCATTTAACATTCTAAAAATTTTATTTTGACAAGATCAAGTGCTGAATGTCTTACATCGTACTATTTGACAATTAATGAAACCTACATTGTTGATTATCTAACAATAAAATTCTCTTCTAAATGTATCGTAATAATTTTCTAATTATCAATTTTTTAAAAAAAATATCTCTACTAAAAAATACATCTACATCACATTCAGAACTGTAAAGCACCGCTTTTTTCGTTATTTTCCAGCTTTAAACAAGAATCTTTGTTTTTTTTTATCTGAAATTTGAGATAAAAAGTTAAGAGGTTGTTTTTATTATTTATAATTCGAATCCGTGGTTGCATTATTGGGAAATACATCATTTCTTTCAATCGGAAGTGAGTTCCATACCCACCCAAATAAAAGTAAATGATGTTTTTAACATCGGCTGGTGGATATAAAACGAATCATGGTCGCAATGTCCTTCAAGTGGAATGGTGTGTATGAGGGTGGGGGAGGCTATGTAAGGGGATCTTTTGTTGGTCCCTGTTTCGAAATAGCGAGGACCTATCCACATTTAGAGATACGATGATATACCAGCTGGGTACTTTTCCTATTCAAGATGTCATCAATTTTACACCATGTGTTGAACGACGGTATCTAAATAAATCCGTAATTAACTGTCCAGTATGTGAAATAAATAAATAAATAATTTATAAATCATATCATTATTACATTAGATTATAATATATCATCAAAGAAATTCTGTTCTGTTTTAATATTTATTATGATACCACATTTATAATCCTCCACAACAATTGCCCTGATAATCATGATGTCAACCAGCTTGCGTATCATTACATAAAATAAAATTAATATAAACTTTTTAATAAATTATAATAGATTCAAAGTATTCAGTACAAAAGCAAGATTTTCTGAAAAGAAACCATGGATAAAATAAAATAAGCCAAATTTAGTATTTTGTACAAATTTCCAACAACAGAAATTTTTATCAATAAACACGGAGTATGTAATAATAAAATTTTCAAATTATCTATAGTCTTCAAATGATACTCAAAAACCAATGAATTAAAGATGTTTAATTTGGTAGATTTCATTTTTCCAAACTTAACTATATTTTCTTATTTCTCAAGCATCATTACACATTAAATTTCAAATGTATTAACTTATCAATTGAGTTTAATATGACACATATCTCATAACAAGGATTGTAAATTAAATATTTATTTTTTTAAAAGTAAATAATGATTGCATTAAATATTAATTCCCTCACAAGGAATCAAATGTTCTGAAAAACCCTAATTAGAAATCTCATTTGTCAGTCAAGTGATATTTATGATATACTTAGAGGGAAATACCAGTAAAAACCTAAACGAAAGAAAGAAACGAACTTTGAAAGATAATTGACACAAGGAAAATTAGTCAGTCCATTAACTTACAAAAGGAATTTTCATTAACAATTTTTTTATCCTTAAACGACATCCCATCAAGAACCAGATGAGCTCTAATTCTTTTGCCTATCAGTAATTACAAAGAAATTTTTATTATTGAATGTCACATAGTAAACTAAATGATTTCGCTAAAGATTATAATTTAATCTGAATAAATAAATCATTTTAATGGATATTTCCTTGAGTCAAATATTGAAGTAATTGATAAAAAAAAATAATCAATTTAAAAATTTCCTTTTGTCCATTATGTTAGGGTCATAAAGATTTTTATTTTCTAAATGAGAGAAAATTCGCATTTTTAATTAATTTCATAGTAATACTTATTAATTATATCCTGCTATATCCCACACTAGTTATAATTTGAAACTATATTTCATTTCATATATTTGAAGTTCCTTCGTTTTATCAGTTACACAAATTAGATGAGAAAATATAATAATTTTTACAATCATATATTTGTTAATTTAAATTGTAATTATCGTTTAAATACTAGTGTTTAACTTTCTGCATTAAATTCGAAAGTATTATGTCTATGACTAAATTATACTACAGTTTAGTTCTAATGTAGTATTTATTTTGTATAATGAGATATGCCAATGTTCATTGATTTTCACTTTTATAAATCTTGTTAAATATCTAACCTTTTATTTTTCTTCATATTGTTCTCAAAAAGTTAATTTAACACACAATATAAATATTTATAAGAAACTTATATGACACATTTTTTATAACAAAACAAAATTTATTTCATAAAATATTTTGCCACACTATAAAAAGATGATTTCTAACAATTTTAAAATAAATTTTCTTAATTTTTCTAAAGAAAACATAAACCCAACTCAGTTTTATTCGTTAGCATCTCTAAACATTCAAAATAGTTAAATAGTAACATAAATTATTATTTCTAATTATAACAAAATAGTTTATTAAAATGAACAAAGAGCTTGATAAGTCAACTTTTCTTTAAAAGCAATAATGCATTTTTTAAATCTTATTTTATATATTAAATAGAATTGTAAAAATCTTTTTTTAAAATAATTGGTGTGAAAGATTTTTAATGTAAAGATTAAGGTATAAGGTTGTATAGATGTGTGTCCAATTTTAAACTTAATATAAGACTTCCCTGGGATAATTATAAAATTCTAAGAATAAAATAAGTCTGTAAATTCCATTTTATTCTTAAAAGTAGAAATAAATATTTAGTTTTTAAGAAGAAAATTCTTCTTCTCATATCTTCCATGTTTATTATATTTGAAAAAACTTTTTAAGATTTCAAAATTTTTATTCGAATGTAAATTAGTTTATCAAATTTTATACTTTCTTAGGAATAGCTGTAAATATATTGTATACATTTAGTTAAGTCTTTTTATCACTACATTATGTTTCAAACAAAATGAGCTTGTATTCAAATCTTTTTAAATCTTTTCTATTAAAATTTAAATTTAGTACAATAAATCATTAAATTATCAAAAGATATACACTTTTCTAAATCCCAATAAAAAGCATTATATTTGATTACCCACGTATTTGAAATAAATTTTTCAATTAATACAAATTTATTTCTTCAAAAATAAATAAATCAATTTGATGAAGAAATCTGACAAAATAAACAGACACTGTTGTTAACTGAACATTCTTTGAGAAGATAATTTATTCTCTCTCTTATAAACTTCTTGTCTTGATGACGTTGCACTGAAAGAGAATCTTCTAGAACTACCCTAAAATATTAAGAAATTATTCTCCGATGACGTCAATAACGACGTCATCCGGGAATCCTTAAATGACGTTGCTTGAAGTTCTAAAGATTTGGCATTAATTACAAATTCCTTTTATGCGCTTAGTTCAAACATTTATTTGATGTGTTGCTATTTTAAGCTATACTATGTGAAGTATAACATGAATGTTATATAGCACGATGTGTATAGAACATGTTAAAATTCTAATTTGCTATAAATGTATGCAGATCGAAGATAACTAAGTTTATTTAAAGTTTTGCCTCAGTTGTTTCAGAATTTTATAAGTACATCAACACATGTACATACTTCAAAATAATATAATTTTTAATTGTAAATAGTTAAAATATGTTATTTAAGTATTTATCATATATTTTTATCCGTGTTAATATGTCTACGAAAAACGTTTTTTTTTTTTTTTGTAAATGAAATAGAATTACATTTTTTTTTATTTAGAAAAACATTTATTTTTTTAATTTCTGCAATTGATAAAGATATTTTATTGCAATATAAATTATTTATAAAATATTAAATTTATCATTTTAAATAATTGAAGCAACTGATAAAGAATTTAAAGAAAATTTTTAAAATAGACATGTATATTTTTAAGGAAATGATCATGTTAAAATATTTTGATCCATATTAGCTTATTTTATAAAATAATATGCTTATATAAAATAAGCTAATAGGGCTTTCAATATTGTGCAATTTACAGAATAAGTTTTTACAATATCATTTAACTGAATTTTGAAATGAATTCTAATCGTTTTTCCTTAGATTTTTTTATAACTAGAAAATTTTAGACATTCGGAAATTACAATTTAATTAGGATTAGGATGATTAGTTAGAAATATTAAATAAAAATTTAATAATATGCATACTTTTCTCTAAACTCTCTTAATAATTAAAATAATTTCCCATAAGCTCTCATAACTATTAAAGCAACAGACTAATCTTCCCGTCCTATAAGAACAGTAAAAAGTCTTTACGAAAATTTTTGAACATATTTAATAATTATGAAATGAGATTATTAATTTATATATATTCCCTCCATTTATTTAGGGATAGATAATTTCTAATAAATATATATATGTTCGAGAAAGTTCAATAAATGTTATTAAACATCTTCTAGTCATTCGCTTGAATCATTTATGTCATATTTTATTGCTATTTTTGAATTTTTAAAGAATTTACAATGAAACAAAGCAGATAAGTATCCTTTTTTGACAGAAGAAAAATTCTCTTATATGGGATATCTCCAACACACTTAAATTCAATTAATTGTACAATTAAAGACATCTTAAAATGTATAGTTATTAAAAATTTATGTATCTTATTTTTATAAGGTTTAACAGTTTAAATATTTTTTTAATCATCAAGTGCTGATTCTTCATCCTGATTGTACTTTTATGATATCAATCATCAGTAATAATTGCTGATAAATTTCAAAGAAAATGTTTCTCAAAGGTAAATTTTCACCATACATTTTTGATTCTCATAAATTAAATTTTCATTTTTTCTTCCTTACCTTTTCAGTTTTGATTAAAAATAGCTTAAATTTTGTTCTCTCATAAATGCTGATTTTTCAAGAAATGGATAATTGAATTATTATTAACAAAAATTGATAAAAAATTATTTTCTTTATTTCATAATTAATTAAACTATAAATTAGTAATTTAAAATATTTTCTTTAGTAATTGTAATTCTTATTAAAATTATTTTGAAACATTCCAGCCTTTGTATATAAATCTGAAAGAAACGATTAATTTCCTAAGGAATTTAACTTCCAAGAATAATTCCTTATTTTGTTATAAAATTTATTAATAAATAAATATTTTTAATTGTTTTACTAATTACATATCTTGTACAATAAATTTTCTATTAACATTTAGAATTTGATTTTTTAATGCACTTTTATTTGGAATTTGTTTTTTTTTTATACCAAAACTGAACTTTTAGAGTATTATACCACAATGAACTGTTGAAAAGATCACTTAAGACACATGTATGATTACTAACAATATGTGAAAATGTCCAATATGTGATAAATAATGACATACACCAGTCAATTATTCAAAATTTGCTATAGAATTCCTTTTCAGCTATAGTTAGAAGTATATTTACAAAATTAAAATTTTCATAGACTTAATAACTGATAACTATCAATAACTGTTTCATTGATTCCTTTGTACTAAAGCAAACACATTACTATTGTTTTGAACAGTAACAACTTATTATTTCAAGCTTATATTTATGAACGACAATCCTGACACCAACTTACAATTGAACAAATTAATTATTTAAACTATACTTTATTCGGGTTGTAACTGCCAAATGTATTTTATATGACATATTTCACTCATATTAGACATAGTTTTCATTATGTTTGTAAATTTTTAAACCATTTTTAATAGTTATATTATTAATGGCATCTTTTATCTATAGCTTTAATATGTAAATATTAAATAATATTAAATATCACTCATTGCATTAAATTATATTGACTATCTGCATCACTTAAATCTGTTTTCTAATTTTTAGTCAACTAAACAATATATTTTAAATTTAAACTAATAATTATAAAATTTTAACTATAAAATCATATATTCATATATGCAAGTCGCACTAATATATATATATATATATATATATATATATATATATAAATGAGTTAAATAAGAATTACTTAAATCTCTGTAAAAATATAATTTACAGAAATTTTCTAAATATTTGTTACAATTTGAGAAATAAGAAAACTAAAATGGATAGGTTGGGTCATATGAATCTTACAAGAAAGAAACTCCGGAGTAATTTAAATACTTGTGAGAAAATTGTCTGACTAGCATTAATGACAATACTCATTTACGGATTTGACTTCTTGGAAGAGTAAATAGGGTAGGGCAGCAATCTTAAGAATAAATGGCCGAGTTCACTGAATGCTATTGGGGGCAGAGCAATCATTTTAACTAAGAAGAAAGATTTAGAAAATAAACTTTCTCTTATAAAGTGAGATACTGCTCGCTAAAATGTACAAGATCATGAATGTCTCATTCCACCATCAATCAATTTATTCTGAAAGAATGTGAGGAAAAGCAATTGCCTTAGAGATATTTTTACTTTTTTATCCGTCCACTTTAACCTTTTGTCACTATTTTCCTCTTCAAGTGAAAAGATAATACTTTCGGCTTCATATTTTCTTAAATTCCTTTCATTCTCAGGAGGAAAAAATCAATTTGTGCTCAATTTCTTAGATTCTATTCCCATTTCGTCATTTTCTTACATTCGTTTTCTTTTTCGATTTAAATGACAATAATCTAGACTCTTAGAGCAATTTCTGTGAAAGTAAATTATTTCACGTCTAAAAGCTTAACATTAAAAGTGAGGATAATATATAAGAAATTGTTTCTTTTATTTGAAAAGAGCATAAAACCTAGACCCATTGTGTTTTTAACAAGTAAAATGTTTTATGTATTTGAATTATTTTCTTAATTTAAAATTTGATTAGTGTGATTATAAAGGAATATATTTTTAAAAAAATATTTAACAAAATATATTAATAATTCAAATTGAAATTATATAATAAAATTTTTGAATATGGATGTCATTTAACAACAAGAAACCTATGTTTAAAACAATAATATAGAAATTTGTAAAGTCATTAATATGCGTACAATTTATTGAAATTAACAATTTGGCGCAAATTCGTGACAGTATATGTAAAACATTAACAGCAATCGTGGGATACAAATAGATTTTAAAATACAGTTCTGGAATAAATGAATGTGAAAGAAATATTTCAAAATTAGTTTACAATATATTGTTCTTTTTCTTCAAAATCTTCTGTCAAAACCTAATAAAGTTTTAAACTAGTTAAAGAAAATTTATTCATTATATTTATATAATCACAAAAATAAAATTTTATTTTTGATTAAATAAAATTGAACAAAAAAGTACTATTTATAAAAAAACAGTAAACATTAAACAAAAATATTAAAATTATGAAAACATTTATGTGAAATTTTTTTTACAGGTTTAATATAAATCAATTAAATATTATTATAATTTACTTCAACTTATTTACCATAAATTTCCTTTCTGTGTAAATGTTCATAAATGTGTAATTAGTACTTTGAGACAAAATGTCAAATAAAGTGAATTTGAAACTGCATGAAAAGAGTTTTTATCTTTTAAAAAAATATTTGCTTAAACATTTTTTGTTTGAAATGGTTAAATCACTTACTTAATAAAGCTTATCTATTATAAAATAATATGTTTTAACTTTATAAAAAATATAAAGAAACCAATATATATATATATATATATATATATATATATATATATATATATATATGTATGTATGTATGTATATATATATATTATTATTATTGTTATTATTATATAGATTTATTAAATTGAAAAATTATTAAAATATTGCTCGTAAGCACAAAATTTATTCTCAATAAAAAGGTTATCGCAATTATAAATCCTTAGTTCCTTAAGGCAAAGATGGTTGGTATTTTACTGTTTAAAACATAATTTTATTTGTTAATATACGTACAAATTCTTCTTTTATATTTTTGCCATGTTAGTTTAAAAGTGTTCAAAAATGTGAGTTAAGCCATGTAAGAACCTGAATGATCATAGTTGTTTAATTATTGAAAAGGCAGTTTGTAGCATAGTTGAGATCTAAATTTTTTTCCTATTAAACTATTGTCCGTATTGCAGAAGAAATGATTGTCAATGGGGACAGGTTCGGTGAATATGGAGGATGATGAATAGTCTTCGACTCCAATACCTGCAGCTTTGTTATTATCAAGTGATTTATACTAGTAACTAGTATATTTAGATTAGTTCGGATTCGGGACTTGAGCTTATGATGATTTCTTTAACTATGCAAAAATGTGTAACAAAACAGCAAAAAAATAATTGAAAGATCAATTATGAGCAAATATTATATTGTAAGTTATGACAACATTATTCACTACTAATGTTTTCGCAATACCAACGTAATATAATATAAATAAATTTCTAATGCAAATCTTTATGAAATTAAACATTAGCATAGAAATGTAATCTAATACATGAAATAATTCTGTTATTGTTTCCCATTATGAGTAGTAATTAAATCAAACAATATGAATTACTAGTAAGAAATATCCATGTGCTTCATTATTTTTACAGAAAACAATCATGTAATATTCAGTGTATAAAGGATCTTCGAATAATTTCATTATAGCTAATAAATGAGAAGTTTTTGATCTGTTCTCATAAAGAAGCTAAATTATTCTTTCAAAATATTTTAATAATTTCTGTAAAAATTTGATTATCATAAACTCTAATCTTACAATTTCCCTCTATCGAAAAATATCAATTTTACTCACAATATTTTGTAGGAATAATACACTACTTTTTTTCAATAGAATTTCAGTTGTAACTGTACTTCTAATATAAGTGACAGAAACCATTAGCACTCAGCTTAAGTTTTATAAATTAAATTAGTTTTCTTTTCCAAAAGAAATTTCGAATTTAAATACAAACTGCAATATAACCTGAGTATTCACTATTCTGTTTTTCATTTTGTTAACGTAAACTGACTTGCATCATAAATATGTTTATTTTTAGTGTTTCTAAATTCATTTTAATCTTTATATACTAATCAAATTAACCTACGGAAAATACCTCTTATTTTGGCGCACGTTTTGAATCAATTTTACCACCTTTTGAAGATATATATAATTCCACAAGAGAAGAAAACATTTTTTATTTGTTGAGAATTATTCGTGATTTTTTTCAATTTTTTTTTTCACTTCAAAAGTTTCCAGAATTTCAACTTGTTCTTTCAAGTTAAAGTAAATTCCACTTAAAGAGTAACAAGAATTAGACTTAAAAGTGACTTTTTTTTCATTTAGGAAGATCAAATTAGATTTCTTTTTTCCAACTAATTTCTTATTTCTGAGATTCAAGGGAAAAGGGATTAAGATCCTCAATGAATTGAGATTACTCTACGTTGCAAATGGAAGATCAAATGAATGTACTTAAAAGAGTTAATACTGTGCAAAAATTCAAATGGATTGCCAATATAGCCTTCTAGATTGTCCCTTTAAGATTTATAATTACTAGGTATTACTCTATTCTCAATTGAGTAGTTTCAACATAAAATAAAAATAAAATCAGGATTTGTAATGATGCATCCAACTAAATGCAAGTTTATAAACATAAACTTTTTTTCAAAAAAATGAAATGTATAATAATAGTTTTACAAATATTCCAAACTAACACCATCGGTCAAATAACTTAAAAATTTAGATAAGTTAATGATAAATTTTTGTATTATTAAAATAAAAAATATTAAAGTAAAAAAATATTCACATATTTGATAAAATCCTACATTAGGTTCGTGTAAAATTTAATACTCGTTCTTCTCTTAATTAAATTTGATTAATATTGTTAGTTGATAAAAATATTCTATTTTTTAAACAAAAAGTAGTCTGATTAAATAATATACATACAATCAGACAGATCTAAATACTGAGACAAAAATATGTATGTATTCTTGCCTAATAGTAGAATCGTATTCTTTGATGTGGAATTTCAGAAGCTCAAAATCTACCACTTTTGAATAGCAAGAGATCAGTTTCTATTTTCTGATTTACATTTGCTGCTTAGACATTTTTAGGGTTACTTTCCTTACGATATGGGAATAAGGACAATTTATAAGACCACACTCATTGAAAACTAAAACATAGTGTATGTACAACTGCCTTACAATTATTTTCAGATTTTCATCTGTTAGAATATCCACTGATCAATGTCATAAATAATATATGGCTGTGATATATATATATATATATATTAAAAACATAATGTTTTTATCAAATTTTACTGCATCATTTGAGAGGAAAAAAGTTTAATAGTCCTTACAGATGAAAATCTTTACTTTGTAAAGTACTTTTAACAAAAATTGTCTATTGATTTTCTCTTAGACTAAAAATATCATTTTTGGTCATCCTTTTGATAAGTCTTCGAGTGCAATATCTAATTTTTTGTTAAAATAAAATTTATTTTATCTTATCGGAAAAAAATAACTGCTTCAATAATAATAATGATAATATTTTTAACACATAAAAACCAGCATTTAATAATAAAATAGCAGAATAGGAATAATAAAATAGCAGCATTCCCGTAACCTAGAAATCAAATTCAAAATGGATTTTATAAGAAATTTTGAATAAATAACCTTGTAGAATCTCTTTATAACATTTTTATGTCTAACCAAAATCTCAAGATATATTGGCTCACGAAATTTCACCGTCTTAATTTCCAACTAATCTAATATTGAATTTTTTTTTACTTACAAAAAAAGAATAATCCTATATTAAATATCATTACTCTCGCTTTTTTCAGCAATATCGTTGATCATTAATTGCGGAAGGAGGCGATTTGTTTCATTACTCTGACATTAATCAATTTTTTTATGAGCTTTCTCCGAAATTTTCCAATTAAAAACTTAGTTTCATGACTGCCTATAATTAAAAGAACCATATAATATTCAATTTAAATGTTTTTAACATTAAACTAACGATTTATAATTGATTAAAATGAATTTTTGTGCATGTACAATTAATAAAAATAATATAATTTGGCATTTAAAATTAGCTACAGTGCTTAATCTTTAAGAAAGATTTATAATATAACCAAAATACAAATGCTTAGTTGATTAAACATTTTTTCAATTAATTATGTCTAAGCCAATATTAGGAATCTTTTATGGGAAGGAAAATTTGTTCGCTAATTTATTTATTCTCCAAACATAAATTTAATTTTTAAAAATGTAATGAAAGCAATTATTTAATTAAACTTAGAGAATATTTAATTTTGTGTATAAATGAAATTTACATAAGTGTTTATAATCAGTAAATGTTTGATTATGAAAGAATTTTCTAAAACAATTGCTTATTTCAGAATTATTTGGAAAATTGAAATAATTGTATATATATATATTACGTATGAAATTCTCAATAGTACAATAATCGTAGCATTGCTTTATTTAAACTTCACGCTTATTTACTGATATATCAAATATTTTTTTTAAATAAGATAAATTTTAATTATCTAGATATTATTATACCACATTTTCTGCATTAAGGGCAGTGGTGACTTTGTTCGTTAGGAAGTTCGTTCTCGTTACAGAGGAAAGTAGAGAGTTTGAATCGCAACTCAAAAATGATCCATTGCGTTCCCTATAGGCGACTGGGATTCATTAAATATGTTTTAGTCTCAATGTCCTTCATATGAACTGAAACCTCTGGAGGTAGCAAGCCAAGTATTGGGGAGTCAACTGTTTGGTTCCTGCTTCTAAATTACTAAGACTCCCTCCTGGTTTCTTCTGCTTCAAATCAACTCAAGTTTAGATACAGAGAAGCACGTTGATGCAACAACAACAACATAGGCAATAAACAAATAAAATAATTCTTATACACAGATATACCAAGGAAATAACTTTACATGACCTTTAATTTTCATAAATATATTTCATACAAAATGCATCACTGTTTTTGCCTGTCCTTTGAATATCAATTAAAAAAATTTGAAAATTATTTACGAATTATGTGCAAATATCTCCATGCTCTGGTTATGAAAAACATGAATCACATGGTCAAAAATTAATACAATAATTAACCAAACTAGACCAATTCGTTTATGTTATTTTGGCATTCAATCCTACCTTATAACACGTAGACAGATATGAAAGTAAAAATTTTAAGTAATCTAAAACGTATCATATGTTGATTTTAACTTAGTCTTGTAATATTCTAAAATACCCTTAAATGATTGAATTAGAATTTTCTAATCTAAATCAACCTCTTTAAAATTAATGATTGATTTATGTTAAAAATTCTAAATTGCGGTGTTGTAATTTAAAATAATTTTGTAATATTTGACTTCATGTTCCTAAAAACTTTAGAACGCACTCTGGAACTATTGTCAATAAATAAATAAGCATAAAAAGAACTCTTCATATTTAAGACTTTTTTAAAGACATCTTAATCTAAAGCAAGATAGGAAATATTTATTTATTCCTCAGATAGTACAAATAACAAATAAATTTTGTCTATTCCTTAAATTAACTCTTCCAATTGATAATAATCCTCACATATATTTAAAGATCATCCATTGAATACCAATGACAAAATGAAAATATTTTATTTCGTAAAAATTCTTTTCTTTAATCCTTTTCTTAAATTAGTCATTTAATAGAAATATTGTTTACTTTTTCTTTTAAAGTCTGAAACTTAATAACTCTTTCAATTCCATCCTCTAAGATATATACTTGAATTATATTTAAATTCATAAATAACGAAAATCACATTATGACTGCAATTTCGAAACTCTTGGTGAAATTTCCTCAATCACAATTTAGTTTTTATATCCATTACAGTAAATATCATTTAAAGAAGAGTTTCTATACTATGAAAATTTATAGAAATGTCCTAATAATCAATTTAAAAAATGTAATGAAATTTCTTTATGTTATACAAGGAACAAATTTTAGAAAATTTCAATAAGTATACTGATTAAATATTTTTAAGAAATAATTTATTTCTGGTTTAACTTTTGTATTGATAGAAACATTTTTATACAGTATACCTTCTTTTATATAGTATTCCAGTCATAAATGTACCTTTTAGAAATTTATGTCCAGTGAAATTTGCAATATATTTTAATTCAAAATCTTCTATAAAACTTATCAAGTCGATTACTTGTCTAATATTGTGGCATGATATTTGTCGGAGCACTCTAATTAAAAATAAGCCTATTTACTTTATGTTGTTCGTATTTGGTAAAGTTCATAGCTGGTATGTACTAAAATGCAGTTCATACTAAATACGAACATAATAAAAACAACATTTCTTCGTAGGATAAGTCTTGTTCTCAATTCAAATTAAAAATTTAGGATAAAGAGATTTCCTTAGACTATAAAGACCAATGCATTTATTATTTTTCTCGTAATAATAATCATTTGAAATGCAAAAAGAAAGCAGAAAATTTTCCTAAATTTAAGGAAATTTTTACTACATAAAATACTTAAATAAAGCTAAAATATATAAAATGCTTTACAATATAAAGTATTTAAATAAACTGGAGATCTTTGGAGTTCGATATTTTGAAGAATTTTATCACTTTCACTGTCATTTTCAGTGTTGTCTTTCGGAAAGATTGTAATACACACAGTTCTTTTAGAATTCTATTTTGGGATTGACTTACTATTTGGAATTTTTTGAGTGTGTTTATTATTCCATTGAAATTTTAGTCGAAGTTTAAAAAGTTGAGTTCTTGTTTGAGCAAAATATTTTTCAGCTATTAAACTTCGCTGTGTAATTAGTATTTTATACAATATATACCATATTCTTTTTTCTAAACCGTGGTATATTCGGATTTTCTATTATTGTCCAATGTCTTAAATATTCTAAAAATCATTAATTGAATCTTCAAAATGTAAATAGAAAGCTAGACAGCAAATATAACCTGTTAAACATCTATCAAATGATGAAATTTATAGACTTCTCTGAAGTGTAATTCCTGCCAAAATCAGTAGCCAGAGTAGACGCCATTGTTGGAGATCAACGCTGCCACACTCTTCGGCATTGATTCAAAGAGAGTTTTGGATAGGTACAGCAGACCAAACAGCTTCCAAACGATGCCAAATTTGTTCTGATATGGCAGCTGGGAATACAATCTGAGTCAATCATTGAGCAACCATAGATTACATGTTTTTCATAGGGGAAAGATTTGAAGAGAAAGCCGGCCAGGGAAGCAATTCAACCTGGCGATTAATGAAGAAACTTTGAACAATCCGTTCCACGTGTGGTCGCTCATTATCCTGTTGAAATAAGGCTGTGGTCAAGCTCTGAAGGTAAGGAAGGAGGACTGGCTCCAATACCACGGATATATAGAGTTGGCTGTTTATAGTACAAGCATTTAAAGTACTAGAGGAGAGCGAGAGTGGTATCCAATACCACCCATATCATAATACCCAGTTCAGGACCAGTGTGGCGGTGCATAACACAGCTGTTCAGCATACTCTCTCTACGGTGTCTCTAGTCTCAAATGTCACCATCACGGTGTTGCGAGATTCTTCAGTTAAGATAATTTCACACATTCCGTACTGCCGTCCACATTCTTCTTTCTTTGCACCATTGGCGGTGGAGACTTCTGTGGTTCTGTGTCAAGGGTAGACGAAGCAATGGACATCTTGCGGACAGGATATTCTGGTGCAAAACGGCTTCAAATTGTACGCGCAGACACAGGGTAATACATTACAGGCTGAATGTGCTATGCTGGTTCATGATATTGGTGAGCGAACCGTCATTGCCTTGCGCACAATTTGCTTATCTTCATGTGAATTGGTGCACTGAGGTTGATGCAATCAAATACGTCGGTCCGTCGTACCTTCCTGCATCCAACGATCCCATATCTACATTACAGTTCTTTGACTTCGTCCATCACGACTACTAATTCTCTGAAAAATAATTCAAAATCTCGATAGGCTACTATTCTTCCTCTGTCAAACTCGGATGCTTGATCAAAAAATGATCGCTGTTCTCTACGAGATATAATTGATTAAAAAAAACCCACAAGAAAAACACAATTGCCGAACTTGAAGTCTTAAAATCAAAATCTCTAAGTCTTAAATAGCGCTTTAAAGTGTCGCCACAGGTGAGAGTGATGTGTTTCTGCGGTGAAAGTTTAAACTATTTAAATATCTCACCTCCGCTAATGCATGTTGTAAATTTCATGTTATTTGCATGCTTCCTTCAGGATGTTATATTTACTGTGGCCAACAGTGTATATAAAGCAAGCTTAATCTTTAAAGTATTTCAACTCAACTTACTTACTACCATCTAAAAGTACATTTTTCCTAACCAAAAATTTTAAGGCAGAGAAAAAAAGAACCTCCAACATTTCATTAAAACAAACATGCATGGATAATGTAGAACTACGTTCATCTCCCATTACATTTTTCCCTCTCCAAGTAACGCAATTGCATCACTTAACAACTTTGATGGCATGACTGACTCAATGTTTTAACACTAGGCAGTGGATTTCCTAAGAACTGGAAATCATTGCAAGACAACGGAGCATCTTTTGTAAATTAACTTAGAGAGTGAATATTCCTATGTCTTTATACAGGAAACCTGTATAACTCAAATAAACCGCATCTCAATAGTCGTGCATTTGGATGGCCAGCAGCACAAAATTCATCCGTCATTATTCAACAGTGGTTGGTTGGGTTTTGGTTTGTTTGTCTTTAAACGGTCATTCTTTGCACACAAGGACTAAATTAGACAAGAACCTATGGTTTATAGTGCATTCCAAACCGTTATGAACATTCAAATTTTAAGTGGTATTGAAACTGTTGAGCCGAATCAACTATGGTTGACATCGAACATGGGACCTGTTGCACTGAAACACACAGTCTTACCCCAGGCCACGGTGTGTACATATGATTTCAATTTCCGATCATATATTAGGCCGATAGACATTGGGAAATGCTTTTAAAAGACATATTTAACCCCTTAACCCATTTGTCCGTGTCTGCCACGGTAAAACATTACTCACAAATTTCCACATCCCGTGTCTCCCACTGGCACTCTTGTATCTCGCATTACTGTATTTCAAATCCCCATTTGAGATCCCTTCCCGTAAAAATAGGTAGAATTTACTATAATTAAAATTATATTAAACATTGATGGCACATGGATAATATTTTGCCAGTTTTTTTCAAAAACAAATTATGGCTTTAAGGGGTTAAGCATTCACAACATGTTTGATTTCCAGAACTTTTCACAGATAATACGGTTAATTCACGTATTATAAGGAATAAGGTATAAATACTCACTAATTCTCATCCTGACAATTATGTACATAAAGAAAGAAGAAAAGCAACATCTAACTCCTCCGTTATTCAAAAGTTTGTAAGATCGAATCTTAGATCTGAAAAACGCATTGTTGTTGTTAATCATCTCTGCAAGTAGCTTATGCAACAAAAATATAAACAATTTGATCTCAATATAACAAATATTCTAACAGTGATACAAATTTCCAAATACTTTTATTCGCCGTTCAGGATTTTAATTAATTATACATATAAATACGAAAAAATTTAATACTACTCTTAAATTCACAGAATTTCTAAAATACGAATATTATATTTTTCATTAATTTAATTAAAGTTTTATACTCCATGTTCATCACTGTTTAATCAGTAAACCTATGCAAAATATCCTAATTCACAACTCTCTACATTCTATTCCTTATTGATTTCCATTTCTAAACAAAAATATAATGTCCAATGTGATTGGCGATTTCAGTTTTAGAATATTTAATTTAAATGTAACAAAATTCCCATATTTGGTGATTCATGTTTCGAAATCCAGGTAAGGATTTACTTGTTTGCTTTCATTTTATGAACAGTATGTAGTGGGTTTATAGAATATATGTATTGATGAATAATAGAAAATTAGCTAGATATTTTGGGAAACAATGTTTGTTTACGATGCATATTAATAAGCATTTACACTGAGATTTGTAGATTTAAATTCAATGTAATGGAAATATTTATGAAAACATGTTCTTTAATTTTAATTATTTTACGTTTTATGCTGTCATAAATTAAGTAGAAGGGAAATGTTGCATGTGATCCCTAAGCACTCTAGAAAAAGTTAAATTTTTAAAGTAATTTCAAACAAGTGTTATGGATTAAATTGTACAAATTTTAAAATATATGATATTTTCTAGATATTGGCATTAAATTGAGTTGTCTTGCTATATTAATATCTGTGATGCATTTGTTGGCTTTGAATATTTTCAAATAACGTTTCTAAAAATAGTTATTGTAAAAATTATTTTTTCAAAATATATATTAAGCAAAACACAAATAGCTAGTTTCATTGATTTTTCGTTAGAATATAAAGCATATTAATCTTTCTACTCAGTCGATAAATACAAATACTTATCAGAATTCACAATACATTTTTTAAATTATGAGATGTAGCATATAAAAATAACATGAAACAAATAATTTATAAGCCGTATGCTGTTGTGTAGAATTGTGAAATATTAATTATAAAGAAGTAAACACAGAAAGCTTTCAAACACATAGCCTAACAGATGAGGATAAAAAATATATTATCAATTACCTATTAACAAGTAACAATTTATAATTAATCTGAATATATATTTACTCAAATTAGCATGATATTACCAATAGCCTACTCTGAGCTTATTATTTAAAACAACATTTTTATTAATAAAACAGAAATAAACATTTTTGACTTTTAATAAGCATATAAATATTCACATATTATCCTTAACCACATTTGACTCTGCAGAAGGCGTATTCCTGACACTGCCATTCGAAGTTACGTGGAGTGATACGTACACCCAAATCAGTTTTATTAAAAATGAGCTAAAAATATTTTAAAAAATATTTCTTTATAAGCAATGATTACCCTATTTTATTTAGAAAAAAGTAATTATATTCTAAAGAAAAGGTTTTAATAATTAAGGAGATGAAATATTCGTAAACTATAAAATTATTGGAGCGCGGAGGCCTGGTTTGTTAGGGCGTCTTTCTCGTTACAGGAAGGTAGTGAGTTTGAATCCCGGTGTGTTCATTAATGGCGACTGCGGAACGTAATATATGTCGTGGTTTCAATATTCTCCATGTTCCTATTCCAAATTATTACTTCTGAGGATGGTTAAAGCCAGGCCTTCTCTAGTTTCAATCTTTATAAGACTCAAATGATGCTGCTATCTATGAGCCAAAATCGTACTTCCATCTTCGTGTGGGGGTACTCTTTTCAAAATCGGAAGCTGCTCTTTCTGACTTCATTCTCCCAGTATCTAACTGGCGGGGTTTTTTTGTTTGCCAAGCGTCATAAGTAACAACAACATAAAGCAAAATTATTGCTTGTAATAAAAATTCTGAATCGAAATACTCTTTTAATGAACACAAGAATAATGATTTTTCAACTAAAATTATGGTATCATGTGCTAGAAATTGTAATTATATTAACCTTATGAACTCAGTTCAATAAGTTCAAATGTGAACTCAGATTTTCTCCACCAGTGATTTTCATCAGTCATCCATCATTTGTGACACATTATTAAAATTCTAAAAAAATGTATACTTAGGAAACACTTAAAGATAAATATTCAGTTAATTCTGATTTAAAAAATGTTGCATATTTTTATTTTCTGCTATATTTTGCATTAGCGGTGTCCCTCTTCATAGTTAAACAGTAATCGGTCAGTATAAGACTTCTTTTGGCTTGGTACATCTTTTTTTAGGTAGCAATCTGCTGAGGAAAACTCTCATCATGCTCATCAGAAATTACCCAAGATTTTCAGGGAAAATGTCAAAATGTGAATTCAAAAAAAATGAATTTTTAAGGACAAATTTCAACTTATTCCTTTATGTGGAACTAGGAAATCACTCACTATTTCCTTAGTTTTCTTCTTTATGTATTATAACGTTTAAAATATTTGTCTTAGCATCCACAATAAATATTTTAAGAAGTTTTCCATACTGCACTTTACGAGGACTTCAACAGTTGCACGAAATTTTCATCATGTGATGTTATTGATATTACTTGTGCTCCTATAAATATCCTTACCTTCAATTTTGCATTAGGTATTATAGGAAATTTAGATTTAAGTTATATAAAGACAGCAGAATTTTTGTCCATACCTTTTAAAAAAATTCAACTCGCTTTATATGTAGGGGAGGCTGGAGCAGATAGCAATTATATTTTTAATCAAGTAATTATCAAATGGTAATTATCATATATTTATTCAAACAAAATATAATAGATGTTTTTAAAACAGAATAATTTAGAATAACTGAATGAAAAATTTATCAAGCAAACAATTACAAATGAATCCATATTTCGTCAAATCAAATAAATTTTTATCAATGGCAAACAAAATCTTTCCTAATAACACATTTTTGGATGATATCACTAATCATTATTAATATGCTTTTTCTGCATATTTCATATATTCTTTATTAAAAAGTTAAGTAACTATTCATTTATAAAGAATTAGTTAATTTACGTAACTCCCATTTTTTTAATTTCATTACATTCAATGTATACAAAATACAAGTAATATGTCAAAAGAAAACATGATATTATTCATCCTAAAATGGCGTTAAACATAAATAGTTTCGTTTGATTTTACGTGTACATTAATTATGATTTTATATATTAATTTTAAAATCCTAAGTATGCTAATTTAACTTTCATTCCTCTACTCATTTCTGCTTTAAAAAATCTCAGAACACCAGAAAGAAAAAGAAAGTTATAAATCTGTTTACTGTCTCGAACAAGCTGGTTAGCGAAAAACCACGAATTCCAATATTGGCCGATAGTTATCATCCTTTTTTAGATAATCCATTCTGGAAGCTTTTTAGCTGAAAATGTTAACGTTTTCAACTTTCTGAGTTTATTTTTCTCCTTACATTTCAACCCACGTTATTCAATAACGAGATTCGAATAATAATGTCTTCCACTAAGTTCGAATGTACTCGGAAATGTATCAGATATTGCATTTCCTCCTACACAGAAGTCAATAGGACGAATAGAAACTGTGTTGTCACCATCGATTCTTCAATACACGTGGTTGCGTTGGACAAATGACTTTACCCTTATCTTTCCTGCTTTGTTTTGTGTTCCTCGGCATATGATAATGTTGCACCAAAGGAAATCGATAATTTCATCGTTATAAGTACTTCAAATCGCTGTATATGTGTGCTTACTTTCCAAAACCACATTATGAGAGAAACACTGATTCAATAGTTTGTTTCAAATAATAGATTGTTGTGATAATTACATCCCATTTTCAAATTTCACTGCTTATTTTAACATGAATTCGGTTGTCAAAAGTTCCATATATTCAGAATAAATAGCACATTAAGTAGAAAACATTACTAAAGAAATATCACTCTAAATATATCGTTCAAAAGAAACGCACTGTAAATGTAAAATCCGATACATAAAATAGGAATATTTTTTATCTAAAATTTAATCTATTGGAATTTATATATAAATTAATTTTAATTATTTTAAATATAAATT
>JAPDSC010109678.1:0-17628 GCA_026290005.1 Latrodectus geometricus
TATATATATATATATATATATATATATATATATATATATATATATATTGCTTCAGTAACTCTCAATTTTTTAAATTGTTTAAATAGTTCAAGTTTGAAAATGATTCTACTTCCTCACATTTTCTCTGGAGTCCTTGAATAAAAAAATAGAAACGGAAATACGGCTGTTTTGAAGTCAAACGAGTCAATGAAAGAAAAAAAAATTCTTAATTTTCATCACAGTTGAAAAAAAGTAATGTATGTAGTCTGGTCCATTTTTTATTCTTTCATTTTATGACGGCTCAGTTATTTGTTGAATTATTGCTGGTATCACGCCCAAATGACATAGAGCTCCTGTGTGTGTGTGTTCTCCTAATACATATACATTTTTTTAAACAGAACTTAGGAAATATTTGAGTTAAATTTTCTATTCATTGTTTTGCATATAATTCTTTATGCAAATGATTTAAGCAAAGATTAAATTGATAAATAACTGTTATATTGCAAATCTTTGCATATTTTATATTTAACATAAACATTATTTTCAAAATTTTTAGTAAGAAACTCAATATAAATTTTCCTACATATATTGTATCCATATCTAACGGATCAAATAACATTTATAAATGCAAATATACATTATAAATTATAATATAATGCATGAATATTTTTAAGGATCTATTTATATGTAAATTTTAATTAATACTCAGAAAAAATTAATTTCTATTAAAAAGACACTTTATATTCTCAGAAAAAATGAATTTCATTAGATCAAAAGAATTATAAGCGATTTGTATAATGTAACCAAAAATTATAACTAATTGAAGTTATTTATTTATTTTGATATGGAAAAAAAAATTCTTTTTAACGACCTAATGTAACTAAACAGTTAAAAAAAATTACATTACAGAATATTTTAAAAGAAATAAATTCGGAATGGAAAAAATCAAATTTTTTCTGTTTGATAACAAAATTTCAAAAGAAAAGAAATATCTTCTATTAATTATACGTCTTTACCTATGAGAAGAAAGGTCGCATTTATTATGAAAAAGATTGTTTCGTGAAAAGAAATTTATTTGTAGACAAATATATATTTCATAGGAATTTAAACATGCTTTATTAAACATACTCTATGTTTCCCTCCACTTCAGTTGTCGAAATAGCATAATATATAAAATATTTGAACATATTAATGAATCAGTTAAAATAGAAAGTGAATTTAGTTGCTTCAAATTTTAACAGCGATGCTAAGAAAGTAATTCAATTTATTTTAAAATTTTTCCAGAGTTCTAGATAATGTGATACATTTTTTATTTTATTAATGTATACAGTACATAAGATATTCCTCTTTTTAAATTTATTTCATACAACTATTCATTTACTAGGAAAAATAAAGAAAAAATAAAAGTAAAGAAGCAATATATCATACCGCAGTCCATTAATTAAATTTAAGAAAACACAAATTTAATGTTAAAATTTTTATAAGAGAATTTGCCAATAAATGATAGAAGTTTCATATATACTGGGTTAATATTACTTTTAATTTGAAACAACTTAATAGTGAGCTGCCAGTTATTTACAGCTGGAAAGATCACTCAAAATGGCGTCAAATAAACATCAAACGCTGCGTATTTTATTCCACACACCTTACGCTCATGTAAAGCAAGCCGATATGAATTATTTTTTAAAAATATCATTTAAACCAGATTTAAAAAGCATAAAAATGTAATAACAATTGCTAGAAAGTATTTCTAAGTGCATTTTAAACCATAAATTTTACATGAATAAGTTTTGAAAGCTTATTTAAAAATGAGAAACGTGTTCTAAGCCTTACCCCATCAGCGTGGGATAAAAATTGTTAATAATCTCCTATAACGAATCGGAGAATGAGAACGTGGCCCTTTGGGGGGATGATTAGTATTTGCATTTTGTTAGACTTAATTTCTGTATTTTATGTTTTGTTAATGTTGAATTTCTGCACTTTGATATACATAGTTACATATTTTAATAAAATTCAAACAAAAAACACCTATTTTTATATGTTTAAAGGGCTTAGAAAAAGCTCTAAGAAGATTTGCTTCTGCGCAAGCGCAGTTAGTTTCTTCGTCTTCGTTTGCCTTCCAAAGCCATGGAGGGTAAGCCTAGCATATCAGAAATGGCGACCGATACGGACTCTGATGTCACAAAATTGAAGGGGACAAAAATTTTAGTATTAGTGGAAGATGCACTTTTTGATGTTTTAGTTGTGTCTTTTCACATAGGGTCCAAAATATATCAAGGAGCATTGCTGGATATCACAAAAAAGTAAGAAAAAACACATTATTTCAATAAATTAAATTAACATGTGCATGCTGAAAACTGTTGGTGTTCATGCTGTTGCTCTCATTTTCTCTTAATATAATTCATTTATTTCAAAATAATTGTTGTAATTAAAAACTATACATATTTACGAACCTATTGATGTATAATACTTGGCATTTTCTTCAATATTTAATAATTTTGATGTTTTGAAATACTTGATCAAATTTCAGAGATTCTGAGTAGAAAATGATCATTTTTATTAAATATTCTGCATAATTTTAGCTAAATTTGTAACGGTATAGTAGATCTTCTATGTTGTAAACTAATGATATACATTAAATTTACAAAATATGTTTAATTTATTCAATAAAAGCAAAAGATAGGAAATTTTTAGGTTGTGTGTATCCCATATGCTAAAATAGCAATTTTTGATTTCGAGAAATTCCAGTTGTATATTTGGAATAAATATTATGATTTTCACTATTACTTGAAATTTTTATAGATTGATTGAACATTACTGTAAGTGAAAGATGAAAATTTAATATATATAACTAATTGTATGCCCTTGAATTCGACGTTCCATTTTTATTTAGCATCATGTTTGTATGTCATTTTTACTGAACGTTAAAGTAAAAATTATTGCTGTATTATTGTAGTACAAAATATATAGTAGTAATATTGTTGTAGTACGAAATATGTAGTAGTAATATTATTGTAGTACAAAATATGCCTTGATTTTTTATTATTTCCTGAATTTCGATTTATTTATCCTCTATTCTAGATTGATTGTATGGAAATGTATATCTGAAGTATTATTATATTATAATTAAATGCATTTATATTGAGGCAAATACTAAATATATATTGCAATAAATTATTTGACAAAAATTTATTTATAAAACTGATTAGAATGTATAAAGTTTAGGATATTTTCTATAATTATAGAGATGTAATTGTAATTTTCATTGAAGTGTACTGAAATTTATTTCAAAGAACTATTTCTCATTTTAAAATTTAATATAACTAAAATGGAGTTATAATTCAATATCTATTTTAATGCATTGGAGACAAACTTATGCAGTATAACTTTTAATGTGATAATTGTGTGTATTTACATCATACATTTATGTATTATATTTCATAGAACTTAAATTAATTTATATCAAAATTGTGCTACTGTAACAAAAATAAACTGTCTGGATTTTTTTTATTTTTCTTATTGAAATTTTTTAAACTAATTGCTTAAGTATTTTTAATTCTTAAATTGTTGTTTTACTGGAAAAAGTCTTGTTGCACATGGTTTTTATTTATTTAATTTAATATTTTACATGTTCATCAACTGTTTTCTTAATAAAAACAGGATTTATCTTTTGAAATTGAATAAATTTTTTTTGAAGAAACACTTGAATTATAAATATTTTCTATATATTCATAAATAATTGCTTTTATTATCAATGCATTCAAAAGGTATACATTAGTTTTCCCAATATTTTCTGATGAAAGAATTTACATAAAATTGTTAGTATGTGCAATATTAATGTAATTTCTAATTTGTATTGATATAAAATAAAAAATAAGTTTATAAAATGTGTAGTAAATCATTTGTATTGATATTAAATATTTCAGAGATTTATGAATAAGTTGTCTTAAACTATTTATTACATTTTATTACATACAATAACTTTGCTTTCTATTTTTTATATTGCAATGCCATTCTTTTAAAATTTGGAAAAAAAAATTTAAAAATTTTTACATCAAGCAAATTATATTGTTTTTATTGGTATCTCCAAAATTAGTTTTAAAATAAGTTTTTATTGAATAGGAAAAATATATTTTAAAAATTTTTGTTTTTAAATCAAAACATTTAAAAAAATTTTTTCTCCCCTTTTGCTTTTCCTAAGTTGAAAATAAGTAAGATAACTTACAGACACATGTTTATTTTAATTTAAAGTTTGTAAATAAAGTAATTTTAGTAATTATTTAGAAGATAATATGTGTTCATATGCAGGAAAAATTACTAAACATTTTTTAAACTACCATTTTAGTTAGAAAAAAAATTTATTTTGTACATAATAAAGATTGATATTGAAATACTAGCTCCATAGTTAATATTTCTATTTAATCAGTTTCTCTTGAAAAAAATAAAAAAAAATTATTTGAAAGGAATTTGTTAAAAATATATTTTTTCTAAAAATTTCTTTTACCAGTAGTTAAAGAAACCTCCTTATCAATAAATTCTGTAACAGTTAGTAGACATATATTTTTAATGAATTCACCTACTTATTGTACATATTGTACAATAAGTAGGTGAATTTGGACTACATATTGTACAAATCCAGGAAAAGGAAAATATATGAAGAAGTGAGACCTCCATATTAAATCTGTATATATATATATATATATATGTTGGAGATTTATTCAGTTTTACATATGCTAATTTTTAAATTTAAAAACATTTTCTTATATTTTTTTCTAAAATATATTTAAAAAAAAAAAAAAAACTTGAAAACTACATTGGTTAAATGTTTTCTAAAGTAGAATTGGTATTTTTCAAAATATGTGTATCATAAGGTTAATGAGATAACATTGAAATAATTTTATAGACCTTTTTAATCAAATGTAATTTTTTTAATACACTAATATATAAAAAAATAATTGTAATTTATAAAACTTTTATAATTTATCATTATGTGCCAGTATTTTTAACCTAACCTTAGTAAGAGTAATTTAGTTTTGACTAAAGCAAATCCACAATTTATGGAGCAACATTTAAATTTATTGCCATTAATGTCTAAATTTAAATGTACCTTAATGCTGCTCTTCATATTCTAATTTATATAATATTCAGTGATAGACTGATATTTTAACTGTATACTTTTAATTTTACAATGCAGTTAAACATTTTTTGTTAATCTTCATACACTATTTCAATTTCTTTTGTTATAATAAATAGGGTTTCATTAATTTTAGTGTTTTTATTTGAATTTATTTTGTGTTTAAATGAAAGCTGTTTTTTCTTTCTTAATAGATAAGAATTGAACAAGAACTTCTGCCATCTTTATCAGTTACTTTATTAAGAATTTCTGATAGCTTAGGAAAGTTTGTTTAGAAAATTAATAAATTTTGTAATGGTATAAAATTTTATATTTAAGTCTCAAATCTGTTCCATGTTTCTTAAAAGTATTTTCTTTCATTTTAAAATATTTGTTTCAGTTTTGTTTTCAATCAGTTGATCAATGATCTTAGTGATTTCATAAGTAAAGTCAATTTGAGGATCAAACTATTTGAAATAATTTTTAAACAAGATGTTTGAATGATTGAAAGCTGTGAAATTTGGACTACATATTTAAAAACCAGTAAGGTGTTACAATAACAAATTTAATTAAGGTTCAAGATTTTTTTAGTATTGATAATTCACTTGTTTAACAAGTTCCTTTTAAAATTATACTTAAGTATTTATATAATAAAAAATTTTGCTACTTATATTTTTAACCCAAAAGAGAATATTAAAAGATCATCTGAAAAACTGTTCCAGTGCTGAAAAAATTTCAAGAAATCTCTTGAAATGATTTAAAATTATATGTGTTTTTTTGATAGTGTAGCTTTAATAGCTATTTTTTATATTATAAATTTATTTGGAAAAGCATATCTATTTTTATTGGGTATCCTGTGTGTAAATTCAAAGAATTTATTATTTTTAACAAATAGGATTTAAAAATTTTACTTTGAACCATTAATTTATTATTGTAATAGTTATCAAGAAATAAGAATCTTTGTTTGTGATAAGAAATACAATAGAAGTACCTTAAAACTAATATTCCTATTGTGAATCAATTACTAAAAGGAATTTATAAAATTTTATAAAAGAAAAAAAATGTGGAATTGATCTTTTCAATGCCATATTTCTATATCTGCCAGGCATTAAGTCATAAATAAGTAATTGATAATTAAAAAAGAAAAAAAATTGATGAAAAAGTTAACTATAAACTATTTCCATTTATTACTAATATTAAAGTTTAAGTTTGGAAATAAATTAACTGCCTCTATTTAGTTTAAGTACAATTTAAATCACTTTTATTTAAAATATATATATATATTTCCTTAACTTGTTTTATTTATGCTCAGATTGTGGTTAATTAAGTTGAAATTTTTATTTCCTGCAGAAATAATTTTCCTTTTCTTAGTTTTTATGCTAATTTTTTTTTTTTTTTTTTTTTTTTTTTGTGAGAATAAACTTTTTATTTAAAAAGCAATGATATAAAGCAAGTATAAGAGCATGATATAAAAACATTCTCATTAATACATGATTTTAGAAGTTTGTGTGATTAATCTCTATTTTGGTGTAAAATAAGTCTTTATTTAATTTTATATAGTTTTTTAAATTTTTTTAGTGCTTTGACAACTAGTTATAAAATGTAGTTAAATTAACACTCATGTTAAAATTGATTGTAAAGCAGAAAAAGTTGCACCATAGCATCTCATTTTTTATGTAATAAAAAAATATTAATATTAATTTCTCTGTTATTTACTGTTGTTGATTTATATTTTATTATAAATTACAATACTTCTGTTTGATTAATTCAATGATTAGCATTCTGGCCTTTCTACGCTTTAGTTTAATTCCCACCTCTGTTGTAGATATTTGTAGTGATTGGTAAATCCACATAAAATAAGTTCATTATCAGCTTGTGTTTGGTTTGATCTGCTAGATTCACTCTCTTTAAAATTATCTTGTATAATGCTTAGACTAAATTTTTTTTGACTATGAATATTTGAATGTTTTATAATTTTTTTACTTTGTTTAGTTTTCAGTGATCTGAGCAAAATAAAAATGTCTTACATGCATATTCAGTTCAGAAAAGCTTTGATGCTATTCCCACAACTAACAACTTCAATAACTATTGAAGAAATTTGTTGTATGGTGTTACATTTCATATTAGATTGCAGAAGGAAAAAAATATTAAACTTAATTTTTTAGTCACATAATTTGGTTCATTGAAATTTTTAAATTTCACTGAACTAAATGATATAGCTAAAAAATGTAGCTAGTTTTACTCAATTATTTTCAATTATTAAACTTGCTTGTTTATGAAAGAAAAATTAGTTTTCTTTAAAGCTTTCTTTGATATGTTAATAAAAAACTTTATTTTTAATAGTAATTTTTATGATTTTGCATGTTATGCACGTGTTTTCTATTGTTTCTTTTTAAGATAGTTTGTAAAATATGTGGATTCTGATCATAAATGTTTTAATTCTACAAATTAATTTGTATTTTTTTCATTAGCATTAATCACTTAACAATGCTTTATTCTTTTATGAAGTATTATTCTAATTGGTATTCATTATGCAGCATTACATGTGTCCTTATGTTAGAATTCAAACTAAGAAAAAAAGTTATGGTCTTAGAAAAATGAACTTTCAAAGCATTGGTGATTATGAAAAAAAAATTTTCATTAAAGTATTTTAAAGTTAGGTTAAAATAGTTTGAGTCTAAATTTGTAGCTAATTACAAGATTATTTAATTGTATTTAAATGAATGTAATAAATGAATTTAAATTGTACTGTTGTAATGCATTTGCTGTCTTACATGATGTAAAGCACAAGAATCTGTAGCAATTTTTACTTTTTTATGTGATTTTAATATTTTTTAGAGATATCTGTGTTTCTAATTATAATCTTTTTTTTGCAGAAATGCTCCTTATGGAATTGTTCCACCAGCTCCTGAAGTTCCAAAGGATGAAAATAATCCTACAAGTACTACGGATTCTACTGAAGAAAAAATAGATAAATTGTATGCTTTAAAGCAAAGGCATACCTATTACCAAGTTCCACCAGGTTCAACTCCTTTTTACTTTAGTTATAAGCCTTATGCACGCAATTCTAAAGATAAAAGTGTCCGTATGAGACGCTTACGCCCACGTAAGGTACTTTGTTCACATTGTCAAGAAGTTGTTGCCGAAAATGACCCAAATAAAAAGAAGGTCCCAGGAGTAGTGACTCGAAATACTGCTAATAAAAATTTGCAAGGTGCTGCTGCAAATAATACAGAAAGTGGTGCTAATACGGGTAGTATAGTACTTTCTAATCAAAGGATAGCCACACGAAGTACAAAAGTAGACTCTTCAGAGAAATGTGATAGTGCCTCAACAAATGTGGTGTCTTCAAGTGATACAAAAAATAACTGTGTTCAAGATACTGAATCTAAATCATGTGATCCAAAATCAAATAAAGCAGAAAAAATGGTTTTGCGTAAAAGAAAGTCTACAGATGTAGACAGTGAACCTTCCTGTTGTGCAGCACCACCAGACAAATTGAAACGGGTTGATGTTGTGAAAAATGAAGAAGCTGATTCTGGATCTAGTAATGGCGCAAACTCGAAACAAGGTTTAGCTAAAACCAGTCCTGTGATTAAGATTTCATTTGCAAATCCCCAAGGTAAAGAATCTGTCTTAAAAATTCCTGCCAGAATCAAAAATGCTAGTGATACTGAAGAAGACAGTAATTGGTCCTTACAAGAGAATTCTGATTATAGTACTAAGAATTTTTCTAGTGCTAAAGCTGCAAAGAAAGCATTAAAGAGGGCCAAGAAAGAAGCACAAAAACGTGCTGTAACTACTGCTAATTCTCCCACAACAGCTGTATTAAGTCCTAGCAATGAAAATGGAGATGCAAATGCTGCAGATAAAGAAAAACATCATCATCACAAACACAAAGTGAAAAGAAAACGCAAACATAAGACTGATGAAACAGAAACTGAAAAGTGTGACTTAGAAAATACAGATACTAGGAATGTTTTTAATACAAATGGAGCTGATGGGTGGTGCTTGAGGACATCTTTTCCCGGTGACATAAATGTTTCTGGAGAATTAAACAAAACTAGCATGTTTGATGAAGTAAAGACCAGATGTTACAAAAAGCTCTCTATTAGTTTGAAACGTTTGAATGCCAAAGCATACATGAGATGTAGTCCTAAGTATTCTATTGAAGAAGATTCTGTTGCTAGTGATGTTAGCAGTACAAGTAATGTTAGTGTTTGTTCTGGTTCTGGTAGTGATTATGGTGATGTTCCTGATTTCCCAAAACATTCATCACCACTCAGGGACATGGACAAAGTAAAACCTCTGACAATGCGTATTAGAACTCATAGTGTTAAAAAATGCATTTTAGACATTGGTCGAGAAATGACAGTGGGTGATATTGTTTGGGGGAAAATACATGGCTTTCCTTGGTGGCCAGGAAAAGTGCTTGCTCTAACTGTTTCCCAAAGCTATAATGGTGCACCTGTTAATCAGCAAGCTCATGTTTCTTGGTTTGGATCCTCAACATCCTCATTTATGCCTTGCAATCAATTAACCCCATTTTTAGATGATTTCAAAATTAGGTTCAATAAAAAGAAAAGAGGTCCTTATAAGGAAGCTATAAAACAAGCTATCTCAGAGGCTCAAAAACCTCAAAATGATATTAATGATCTAGTGATTTTGCCATCATAGCATAGGCTATCATCTAGAAATTTTTTGTAATTCCCATCATGTTTGATGCCAATTATAGTTTTAGTGCAATTCTTTTTTCATATGCTTTGAATAAATCAACATTAAAAATGTCTGCTTTGAAAATTGTTGAAATATTTTTAGAGATTATCAAAAATTATTTTTAAATGATGTCACTTTGTCAGCAATAAATAGTAAACTGTGAAGCAAATGTGAATAATTGTTTTATTATTACATTATACTTTCATGTATTTAATTTGAAGTACTAATGTATCATCTCTTAATAGCTATTTATCTGCAATATATTCATGTTATTTAAATAAGCAGAAAAAGCATAAAGCAAGTGCATGTAGTTTCTTTGTTTCTGTGAAATAATTTAACGTTTTATCACCACAAAAACTTAATTATGACAATTGTATTTATTATTCCATATTATTGTGGCTTATAATTTTTCAGAAGTTTCATTATTTGTATTCACTATAAAGTCATCCATTTAGTAAGTTGCAATATAACTTTTGTTATCAGTGCAATGAGCCTTCAAGTCTATATTGGAAATGAGCAGTTCATAATTACTACATTTTTGTTACATGTGATAGTGATTTGTGCAGTATCTATATTTTTTGTATGGTATTTATTTCATTGCTAAATTAGTATTAATATCTGTGATGTTAACTTTATTTCAACTTTCAAAGTGACTCATTTCAACTCCATTAGTTCCTTATTTGGTGAAGCAATGCATTTAAATGTTTGTAAGTTAAATTATGTTATGTTTAATTGCACTTTTTGTCATTTTATTGTTTGCCAAAATGTTTTAAATTATTTTGTTTTGATTTATGTATTAGTTATTTCTCAATATACATTATATTATCCTAGGAGTGTTATTCTCCACTTCAAATGTGTCAAACTGTTTCATGAAATTAGATTTCTGAAGATTGGTTTTGGATTCAAATAACATTTTATGTGATTTAATCCCATGAATAATGCACATTCCTTGTTAATTGATCCATTTTTTAAATATTGCTTTATGACATTTGATTGTTACAAAAACAAAAGGCGATAAATTTTATTTTAATATTGTGACAGTTTGAAATAAAAATTGGTTATAATTTTTTGTTATAAGATTTGAAGACCAAGTTCATATTACAGAATAGAAAAAAAAGCTAGTCTTTAGTTTTGATATTTAACAACATGATTATGCATTAATTTATTGATAATGTATACTTTTTTTATTTGACTTTAAAATATTAGGGCAGATAATTTCCTGATAATATGTAGGTGGTAGTAGCTAATAAGAATACATATCTGCCAACCTCTCTAATTATTTTTGCTGTTTTTATATTTTTTATAATTAAAATTAAAAAAATTTAGATTTCTTTATTTTTTTGGAAATTTTATGATTTACTTTTTTTTGCTCTGTAAAACTACTACTTTTTGAAAGTAAAATATCCTCAGCTTTTAATGAATTAAGAAGTTTCAAATGCAAATGTGTTATTATTTGAATTAACTTAAAACATGAATTCTCTTGTGGTGAAATAAGTGCTAAATTTTGCTTCAGCTAGCTATTTTTCTATTTGATTCGATAATTTTTTGAAGTATAGAGAGCTGCAATTGTACTGGGGTCCTTTTTTTGAATCATCCATCCTAAGTTTTATGTATTGTAAAAGTTAATGAAATAACTTGTATGTTTAAAACAGTTTTTTTCCTTGGTATTTAACATTTGTTTGACTTTCTAAAAATTTGATTTTTAGTTCCATTATTCATAATGAAAATTTTTTTTTAAAATGCTTTTTCTACTAAAAATATTTTGAAGAATTTTCATATTTATAAGTTAAATATTCAAATGTTAGCACTTTTTATTTTTTACTTAAGTTTTTTTCAAATTTAAAAGAATGTTTTTAGGAAAGACAGCATCAAAGCTGACAATTAAAATTAATTCTGAACTCATCAAAAACATGTTTTCTATTTATAAAACATTTCTAAATTATTTTGTAATTATACTTTGCATCATCACATTTGGCAAAAATTTTCCTAACAAGGAAATGTTTTTTGAACACTATCAGATATGTAAATAAAGACTGAAAATATTAAATCTTAATTATAAATTTTTCTAGTTAGTAATTTTTATTATCAATTACCAAAATTGTGTATTAAAAATTTCAATCTTTAAGAATGCAAAATGTTGAAATACAATATTAATCTATATTTTAATTATAAAAAATTTGTATAATACAAAATAATTAATTCTGTGTACTTATTATACAAGTTGTGGCAGAATTACTTTTAAATGTAAATTGAAAATTTTCATTTTCTTAAGGTATTATTAAATCATAGGAAACCAATGAAATTCCTTGTAGTATTAAAATAACTTATTTTGTTCAGTATGATTAAAATTATCATTTATTTTTAAATCAAATGAAGAAATCTAACATAGTTAATTTAAATTTATTAGAATTCATTTTGATGCAACATGACATGTATCAAAATATGTGCTTATAATCCTTTATTTTCCTTGTTTTTATTTGTTATTAAATTTATTTAAATTTGTTCTGAAAAGGGATGTAAATTTTTATTACAATATGGATTTTAATACAAATTAAACTTATTTTTATAATTTGTGAAATTATAAAAGTTCAGGTGCAGAGCCAGTGTGTGTAAAAGGATGTAATTTTTAGAGTATTGTAAGATGCTTATTCTATTGTAAATTTTATGCACATTTGTAAAAGTACCTACCTGTACTAAAAATATTGAACTAGTAGTTATTACTATTACTCCATATTTTTATTTATAGAACAAAGATATCTAATGAGCTTAGGCATTCTATTTAAATTGAATCATAAAATATTTTCTGATGTTCATTAATTCCTGAAATTTTGTCATACCTTTTAAATATGTATTGCATTAAAAATAAAGTCAACTGGCTCTGTAATAGGGTTCTTGCCAGAAAATGCTGATAAAATATTGATATCATATGATATGTGATAAAAAATATAAATTCCCTATTTTCAGAGTTGTAGTAAAGAGAAATATATTAAAGAATTTATCAATATTTATATTTTTGTGTTCAAAAAAGTTTTACACCTGTACTTATTATGTCTCTGTAAATGGAAGCATTGTATATAGAGTAGAATAGTAATGCTTTTTTAGTCCAGATAAATTGATTTTTATTTTTAGCATTTCTAAATCATATGAAAAGCAATTCATCAATGTGAATATAATCCTGTAAATTATTTTGACATTCACTGTTTCCTGTCATTTTATCTTAGTACTTTATAACTGACTCAATAATTTAATCTTGAGGTGTCATTCTGCTATAAGATATAATGAAAGCAATGCATAACTTCTTTAGCATTTGAAAAAATGAGTTATTTTTCATTTCAGATTATTTTTTTCCTAACAAATTAGAAAAGTTTTAATTTTCAGGAGGTTTGAAATAGGTATTTAATGGCTGAAACATAACATTATAGTTAATCAAATTACTAAGAACACTTCTTATTTGATTATTTTACCTCAAATTTTTAGTAATTAAATAGTTTATAATAAATTCCTTTAAGAAATTTTCTTATTAAAAAAAGGAAGTTTTAAGAAATCGGCAAAGCATTATAAGGGCTAAATATAGGTAAAATTTCAAATATTCTTAATTCTCTATTATGTAAATAAAACTAAAAAAAAAATTAAAATATTTTTATATATCTAATAATTTCTATTAAAGAAGGATATTATTTTTGGTTAAATTTTCTAATTTTAATTCTTTTTAAAAATTTTTTTTTAGAAGAATAAGTTAAAATCTTAGCTAAACTATATTATAAATATTATTTGGTTAAGATATATATTTGTTAATTAACTATTTTTTAAATTAGTAAGGGAAAATATGAATATTGAATTTTTAAGTTCTTTTTCAACAAACAAAAGCATTTAACTGTATACTATACTTATATCTAGAATCAAAGAAATTCTTGCAACTCTCTCTTTCAAAGTAAAGAAAATATTCTAACCTTAAATAGATAATTTTATAAAAGAAATATTTTTAGATCTGTTTAGCTGAGTTTTTTATGTTTATGAATGGAAAGAAATCGGTGTATGGACTTGATTTACAAGTCAATTTAAATGAGTAAGTATGAGGCGTAATAAAAGGTTTCACTTGAATACACATGTCAACATAATTGTTCAAAAAGTTCATTTTATGTTTTCAATGTCCAGCTAGTCTTGTCATGTAGTTTGTATTTTTTATTTTATTTTGTATAGATATCCATCTGATGTGCTGTGAATCCATTTTTCATATGATAAATTTTTCCTTGAAACTATCGATCATCCAGTTTGTTAACATAATTTATATTAGCATTTGTCACTCTACTTCTCGGAAACAAAATTTGTGAAGTTCTGTGCATCCTGTAATTATCTATGTTTTTGTTCTATTTATGTAGAAAATTTGTCTTTTGTTAAGTTTTATCAATTCGAATTGTATATAAATATTGAAACATTTATTTAAATATAATTGTCTTTAAAATTTGGACATTTATATTTTTTATTATTCCTGGCTTGAACCCTAATATTTGCTCTTTTATATCTGTACATGCTGCACAAAGCGCTTGTTTAAAAAAAAAAAATATCTGTACAGAGATATCTTATATTGTCTGAAAGAATCTGTAATGTACATTTTGTAAATTAGATTTTCTAATTCACAGTGCTCTATTTTCCATGGGCATTATTTTGTACTTCATTCCCACTGGTTGTACAGTGGTTGCTAGTGTATTAACAATTAGGAATAATTTTTATTTCAATCTTGAATGTTGTTTCAACTTCTTTGGATTCTTCATTCTTCTATTTTAATAAAAATGTAAATTTTATTGAATTCTTTGTGTTTTTTTTTTATCCTAGATGAAGTCATTCATGTCACTCAAATCATCACTTTTAAACAAATGATAGAAATTCATCTTCAAATTTAAATTGGAGTGAAAGTTGGCCTGTTTGCGGACGATATTGTTCTTTAATACTCTGGTAGAGACCTGGTTAAAATAGAGAATACCCTCAACACCACACTTTCAGCTTTGTCAGACTTTGCTTCTAAATTTAAACCCTGTTTCAAACCTTCCAAGTCTATTGCTACCTTTTTCAACACCAACAGAAGATTATTTATTTACCAACCGAAATTAAAGATGAACAATCAAGACCTCTCTTATGAGAAACATCCAAAATATTTAGGATACATATTAGACCCAGAATGGACAAGTAATAAGCATACTGAATATATTGTCGCTAAAGCCAGAAAAAGATTGAATATTCTTAAGTACATTGCCAACAAGGACTGGGGAGCGGACGCAGTCACTCTTAGAGATACTTATATTGCTTTCATCAGGCCTATCCTGGAATACGGTTTTCCAGTCTACTGTTGCGCCTCTGCCTCAAGCCTGGATAAACTGGAGAGTTCAACTCAGCGCTGCCAGAATTATTACAGGTCTAAAACGTAGTTGCCCTAGAGAAATTGTTCTTTGAGGCTAATTGCAACCTCTCAGCTCTCGAAGAAAAGCCAATCTAACCAAATATTACAATAAACTTTCTAGCTACTGTCATCATAATAAAACACTCTACCTAAATAACTGGAGTTCTAACCAAAGACTTTAGTAAAATAGTCCCTTCAGTCAAGCTGCAATTCTGCATCTACCTTGCGAAGATGTTGAACCTCATTCCTTAAAACCTTGCTTGTGTCCTTCAGAGGGACTTCCCAGAGTCCACTTCCATCTCGATCTTCAAGTTCCAGCCACCAAGAAGGATTTGATTCCAGCTCACCTTAAACAGCTGGAAATTATTAATGAAATCCCCAATAATGGCATTAAGATCTATACTGACGGCTGGGTGACTACACCGGTAGTGGAATCTATATTGGGAAACCGGGAGATAACTTGTCCTTTTCCCTTCGCAACCCTGACATCTCACCAGTCTTCAAATGTGAGTTAATTGCAATTGAGCATGGCCTTGAAGCTATTCTCAATAAAAATGACTTCGGAGAACTCTGGATCCTTTCGGACAATCGCTCCTCTCTACAGGATGTTCACGGTTGGAGATAAAACGAGTATTTCCATTCTTCAAAAGGTCAGTTTATCTCTGAGTCCCACGATGTTCATTTTCAGTGGATCCCCTCACATGTCGACATATTTGGCAATGAGCGCGCGGATAGCTTCGCCAAAGAGGGCTGCAGCAACTTTAATTCATCTCCCTCGGTCTTTACCCATCTTGAACATCAATCTATTGTCAACGGTGAAATTTCAAAAGAGTGGAAGATCCCTCCGTGCCACCACTGGTATGCGGGGAAAGAGCCAGGCTCTTTCTTCAAACTTAAGTGTAATAGAGCCTCACAAACTGCTGTTTCAAGGTTAGCAAGTTTCCACATTAAAAACCTGACTTTTGTTGAGAATCGTAAGATTTATGCCATTTGCTCCAGATGTCCTGCTCAGCAGATTTCTGCCGAGCTGTCTGAAGTTCCCAAGAGATGAGATTTACTCTTACCCCCTTGTCCTTCAATACATTTGGGTCAGCGGTCTTTTGAATCTCTTGTCTGACTTCGTGAGACAGCTGGAGGATTAGAAACAACAAGATTCATTAGTATTTATATCTTAATGCGTCAGTGAGACTTGATAATTCTCATTAAAAATTGTTCTTACACCAAATACTGCAGGGAGTAATTCATGATTTTATTAATTTTAATAAATTATTTATTGATTTAGGGAATCATTTTCTTGTTTTCACGAATTATTATTTTTTGTTTTTGTTTTGTTTTCTTATTTTCAAATAAAATATTTTAAAAGAATTTGATTTCATGTCTTACCTAGTTTTAATGAAAAACATTTCAGACATAAAAGTTATTGCCAAATAGTTTTTTTATACATCGTTGATAAAATAATTTCTCGATAACTTAAAGAAAATTTAATATTGTTTATCACACACACAGTTTTCTGATTTTTTTTTTTTTTTTTTTTTTTTCCATTTTAGTGTGTGTAGTTTTTTAATTATATTGAACAATCTCGAAGGAAAATCAATGATGCCCGTTTTCTTTGCTGGGAATTGTCTTTGATTTGTTTATTTAATCAGTAAAATCTGTTTTAGAATAAAATGAAGTTACCTTGGGGAAAAAAATGCTACACTACAGATATAAGTCATTAAGAAATAGACCAAATTGACTTGTCAAAATCTCATAGAGTTTTTAAAATTTTCAATTTACTTTTTTTATAAGTTAAATTATCAATTGGAAAAACTGAAATCTTTTGAATTGGTAATTATTTTTTTCTTCCATGTGTGTGGTTTAAAACAATCAGTCTTCCCCTGTTGCTCTGATTCTGAAATTAGACTGGCCTGCCGTTAGGTCATTAAGAATAAAAAATATATTTAAAGTTGATTTCACAGTGATACATATTATATTTAAATATATTAACCATAATTTATAATATTTGTTTAAATGTGTTTTTTCAACTTATACGTGGCCTAATGACATATGAGCTTGCTTGTATCTAAAAATCGTACCATATGATTTGTTAACTACAATTTTGATTGTTAAAGTGTCAGAATGAATACAATATTTTGCCATGGATTCCCTTTGACTTTTTCCTTACCAAAAAATTTCAACATTTTTAATCCATGCCTTTTGTAAATGTATGAAAAAATTTTCATAGCTCTTGCTTTCTTATACATTTGTGTAAAGATATTCATCCAACATCGTTTTCAAATTTAATTATATTACTACACAAACTTCATTCACCGATACGCAAAATCAATGATCATTATAATACATTGTTTACAACTATTTTATATATGATCAATAAAATAGGTCATAAATAATACGTTTTAATGACAAATGCAGTAGTTTGCTCAGT
>JAPDSC010109679.1:0-10996 GCA_026290005.1 Latrodectus geometricus
CAAATATATTAACAATATTTTGACACAAATAAGTAATATTTACATTCGAAATTAAAAATGTTAATTAAAATAGTAAATGTTAACTAATCAATTTTAAATTAAACTAAAATAAATTCTTCTTCAATAGTTTAAAAATATTGTTTAATGTATCAAAAAATTAAAATTAAAGAATTTCAAAGCATATTAATCACATAAATAAACACATTTAACTTTTTTTAGCAATTACATATCCTACATAATCATAAAAATTTGTTAAATTCAAAATTAGTAAGCAAAAAAAAATTAGAATTTCCGAAAATATGTTTTATTAAAATTTGTTTAAATTTCTTTATACTTTTGCTGCTTTCATAATTTTAATAAACACAATATTCAATTTTTTTCTTAAAAATACAAAATTTATTGTTTCTATAATAAATCAAGTTATTTTCTTAATGAAACAATATAACATTGGAAGAATACGTTTTACTTTCAATGAAATGTTAGGGAATTATAAGTAGTGTCTTATGACATTAAATTTTTCTTTTACATTTTATTTGAGATAAACAATGAACCTAGTTATTCTATGCTCCTTAAAAATTCAAAAACAATTGAACAATTGAATTAATATCAAGTAATATAATTAAAAAACTTAGTACAGTAATTGATGGTCCTTCAAGGCCTATATAAAAGTGCCTTACTTACATTTCAAATTATGTGTCATATAAGTTTTCTCTAAATTAACTTACTCTTCATTATATGTCAACCACGAAAACTCATTAAATTAAGTGATATTTGAAATTTTGTTCAACATTGAATTAAAATATTCAAAAACAAAATAGAAAATAAACTCAAATTTGTATGTTTTCTTTGTTTTTGACTTTAAACTGTTTTCTTTTCTGTAAAGTAACCCAGAAAAGTATCTTTACTACAATCACAGAGAAAGCTAAAATTCCCATGAGAAATTAAGAATAAAGTGCAGGAATTTTTGCTTCTTTAAACATCTTCACAAAAAATATTATTTCTTTTCCTTTGATTCAACTTCGTCAAGGGTATTTTTTTATTATTCTTTTGTACAGTTCTCTTGGGAAGTTAGGATGAAGTGCAAATACTTAAAGAAAGTAGGGAGATTTCTCTTCCGTTTCGAATTTTGGAAAGAATATCCAGCTGGTTGAGAAAATTGCGTGTTAGAAACCTTAAATTGAGCACTTATGTTCTAGGTAGCCTTTTCAAATTTAAGAATTTATTTTAAGTTTGATTCAAAGTTAAAGCATTTACAGTTGTGATACTTTTTTCATAAACATATATAAATTTTCTTAAATAAACAATTTTTTATACTTAGTACTTTATTAAATTTGGAACGAAAACTGAAGTTTTTCGTATCATATTCTAAGAGTTCTATCCGTTTTATCATATTCTAAGAGTTCTATCCGTTTTATCATATTCTAAGAGTTCTATCCGTTTTATCATATTTTAAGAGTTAAATTAATTATTTAACCTCTTTAAAGTTCGAAACATCTTGATTATGTTATTAGTTAGGGGAAAAAGTAATCCATTATTTTTTCGGTAGATGTCTGTAGTGATCGATATCTCGTGAGGTATCTATCAATCAGTTTCAGATTTATGTTCATTGAAAGGTGACATTTTACACTAAAATTTTCTCTTGCGTTTTTTTTTTGTTTTATTAATTCGGTTAATTAGTACAAGGTTTTAAAAATAGAAGACAACAAACAGAAAATTCAATGCATTTTAGATTTTTTTTTAAAAATTTCGAAAATACCAGCCAGGTGGCTAAAATTGTGAAAGGCATTTATCGTCCTATATAAGACTGTAACAACCAGTTACGTACAATTTTAGTTTCGTTGATTACGTTCTGGTATTTTTGATATCAAAGATGCACCTCGCATGGATACAGCATCGTTGAGAATGCCTATAAAATGTCAAAAATTTTCGAAGTTGACCGCATGTCAACAATTGTAGCTATGCACGAGACTTGAAAATCAACATAAAAACTGTTTTAAACCTTTTTACAAAGCGATTCCGAAAGAAGTTGCATAAAGTTCATGTAAAAATAAAGGATTTCTTTTTCCCTAAATTTGAAAGGATCCAAATATAAATCAATATATTTCAATTATTAGGTTTAAATCTAAAAAAATGCATTCATAATTACCGAAAGGTTTTTATTTTACAAATATCCAAATTAAAACAGAAAATAAAAATAAGCTCTCCAAAAATAAAATATATTTAATAAATAAAGGGGAAAATGAAATTACAGTTTATATAAAAATTTAATAAAAAATTATTTCTTACATTTGGAAATTTTCAACATTATATTAATTTTACAACAAAACTGTTTTGCTATATTTGCTTTAAAATAGCTATTTTCCATAACTATATAAGTATAAAAGTCAAACTATATTTACAATTTTTAAATAAATTAAGTTTTAAATTAGCTTTTCTAATTTTAATTACATTGATTTGAAACTTAGACTTTACATTTTCATTTGATGGTAACCTTTTTATTATTATTATTAATAAATTTTAGGTTGATGTTGCTTAACAACTTTATAGTAGGACATGTGAAAGATTTATTTTTATTTGTTTTAAATGTTTTAAATTTATAGAAAATGTTTTAACTATCTTCTAAGAGATTGAATTTTGAAATATTTTTAGAACTAAGAAATAATAAAATTATTGAAATTTACTCTTTATCATTGATATTTCTTTTATTGAAAAACATTTACCTTATAAATATTTAACTATAAATACAGAGATAATATTTCAGAATTATATTGGTAGTTAAATTTTACTATCACAGTTTTAATTTATTTTTAAATTATATTGAACAACTTACTTAGGCCAAATAGATTTTTTTTTTATTTCACTATTTATAAAAAGTGAAAATTCACCCAATAATCTTTTTATTTTAAATAAAAAATATTATTTAGGTCTTATCACATTTTCTTAAAATCCAGGCAGCGTCCAGTCACAATTAAAAGAAATATATTTATTAAAACAATTTTAGCTTAAAGTTCTATGTAACCAAAGTAATTAATTTTAATGTTAATATAAATTGAAGAACATAATCTGAAAAATTTAACTAATCACATTGAATTGTTAAGTTTTTTTCAGCCATGTGACAATGGAAAATAATTTATGAATAGCTCAGTTATAACTCCTTTTATATTGCTTTAAATTTACCTGAAATTAATTTATTACGTTAAGAGTTCAGATTTTTCAAAAGCAATAAACATTATTTTTTATCACAAATTATTTAAATTTGTTTAATACACATTAGTAAAAGTAATGTAACATCTTACCACAGTTATTATTAGTATATGTAGATCATGTAATTTTATCTTTTTAAAGGTAAGGTGCTTCTGATTACTAAGTAATGTGATGAGCAACAAGTTACGTAGAAAAAAAACTTGTCTAAAGAAAATCTGGACAATTAGTTTTGTTGTTGTTGTTTCTGATGACACTTGGCAATGCCAAGCCCGGCCATCAGAGACCAGGCGAATGAAGTCAGAGAGAGATCGTCTTCCGTTTTTTTTTTTTTTGATAGAGCACCCTCATACGAAGGTGGAAGTAAGACTTTTGGCTCATAGATGGCAGCATTATTTGAATATTCTAATTTAGAGATTGAAGCCGTGATAACCCAAAGCCTAGCTCCAACCACACCCAGAGGTATTAATTTAGAATGGGAACATGGAGGACTTTGCGACTCGACAGATTTAACGTGTCCCAGTCGCCTTTAGTGAACACGACTTATCTTCGGCTAAACCGGGATTCGAACTTACCACCCTTTGGTAAAGAGAACGAAGCCCTAATGAACCAGGCCACCGTGACCTGAAATATCAGAGATCTATCCACTATCGAAATTTTGTAGATAGCATATAAGCAGTAATGCTCAGTTGTGAGACATCCAAAGCAAGGCATCCAAAGCATTGCTTTTAGGTCAATCGCGGAGATTAAGAATGGAATTCCTCAACGGTTTTCTTTCTTATAATCTTTTAGAAAAGATGTATGCTTTGTCTTAAGTGCTTGAGTAATCAAAGAAAATGTTGATTTCTAGTTAACTTGATTATACGGGATTTGTTCACTAAAACAACATATATTTTGGCCAGCTCAATCGTTTTATCGTTACTACATTTGGGTGGAATCCACTATTAAACAATTGTTCTATACTTTTCATGTACCATTTTTAAAGTTTTTACATTGTATTCTGAACCTACAGATTGCATTATGAAAGCAGTTGGTAATGGCTAGAGTCACTGTTTATAAATCTGAGAAAATGACAGCCTAGTCGCAATGGAAAGAATGAGCATATATATGAGCTAGTGCCGCCACTCTAATTCCCTTAACTTAACCATCGTTCGTGGCTTTTACTGGCTTATCACAATAAATTGCGTGTCATATTTAACAATTAGTTTTACTATTCCATTCTTAAAACATATATAATTATTTCAATTCTTATTTCAATATTTATTCAATCATTATTTAAAGACTATTTTAAAGCTTTAATAATTATTCAGTACATATTTTTAATGATTTCATTCTTGTAATCCTTATAAGGGATAAAGTATTAATTGCAAGCTAATATATTAAACTATTTCAATTATTAATTATATGTTTCATATATGACTTTTTCTGTAAATAAAAAAATCAAGAGATTTCAATCATTTTATCATAATATTATTTTATTTTAATTATTAAAATGATAATATTAAAATCATATTTTTTAATTAATAAAATAATATTTAAACCTTTAACATAAATGGATGATACACATTTTACTCGGTAAAATATAGCAGAGTTTAAAATTAACGTGAATAATTTAAAAGCATTGTTAAAAGTAAAAGGCGCTAGAACTCCACAATAAAAAAACTCAAATATTTTGTCAAGAGAATCTCTTTTTTGAATAACTATATCATTAACACGTGTCACAAGCACTTATACATTGTCACATGATTAATCTATATGAAAAATATGCTTTTATACGTGTAAGTACATACTATATTATGTCAGGATTTTCTTACGTGTCATTAAATGATTTTAAGCCTTTAAACCATCATAATGTATACATTATTTATCAAATTTTGATATAATGCTTTCTAAGCATTGCTGAGTACAAAACTTTAAAGAAGATTTTTTTAAATAAAATAAAATGGATTTACTCGCTCAAGACTTAATATCTTTTTTTACTATTTTATTTAAATTATAATTATAGTAAAAAATTATTTGAATTATAATTCACATAATTCTCTTTTCGATTAATTTTATGTTATTTTTGCAAGTAAGTTTATTTTTGATATATTTAATGATAAATAAAATATCAAAATTTATTGTTTTATATTTATGACAATATAAAACACATAGAAATTATTGTTTTATATTTATGATAATATAAAACAATAATCATTAATATTATAAAAAACTTGTAGTGACTGATTATAATTCAATTGTAACTTGACATTTTTATACAATTTATAAAAATAACAAATTTCACTATGAGACCTCATATCATTAAATAAGAATATCAATTTTATTAATTTTCTGGAGAAAAGAGTGAAGGTTTGCTTAAAACAAGCGAATTGTTAAGTTTCTAAAACTCTAATTTTGTTTTAATAGCCCTTACTGATCATAATGATAATTTTCATAAGTGATTAATGGTTTTCTAAAAATATATAACAATTTTAGTTTTTAAAATATTTATTTTTTATAGACAACACACAGATATTTTACAAATATCAAAATTAAAGCATGTGTAAATTCAATATATAATATACTTCAATTAAGCAAAATATTTTAGATACAATTGCTTTTTCAATAATTTAATTTAACGTGTTTGAGTTACTCTCATTCATGTTTAAGTAAACAAATTTCTAGATATAAATCATGTAAATCATTCTCATAGTTGTTGTTTATTGTTTTATTTACAAATTATTTTACTATTACACGAGTGCGACATCTGTATAACACAAGTTCTTTACATCTTACATTCTTTTTAAAGAATAATATGAACAGATAGATTTTAAAGAAGACAAGAAATAAAGGAAAATGAGACTTCTTGCTGTAAAGTTCTATCTAAAATCATGACATCGTTCATTTGAAATTGTCTGCCTTTTATTTTCATGAAAATCGACTGTTTGAAAATGATAGAGAAGTCGAAGTACTTTCCATTACACTTACTGAAAGTTCTGTGATTGCTCTCAAATCAAGCAAGAATATAAAAATCATACAAATTTATAATTTTACAGCACTTTTGCAAGTTGCTAAATAAGTTTTAGTTATAAAATTTTATTCTAGATAGATATTTCAAATCAAGATTAAATGCAGCGAATTAATCATAATTTAAGCTATATTCTTAAACTAAATAAGATTTTTTTGAATGTTTAGAAATGTAGGAACTACTTTCGAAAAAGAGTATTTACAAGCATTTAAATCTGTTATGAATTTAAACTATTTCGCACATTTTATTACATTTATGAAATTTTAATATATTAAAAGTAATTATATATTTATATCAAATTTGGAATATATTATTAAAGTTCTTTTAGATTAAATATTATATTGTTATATACAATGCTGGACTTTTTAATTGCAAGAAAAAAAAAGAAATATTAAATTTACATAAAAATAGGTCATGAAAATAGCTTATAAATAGCCTTATTCATTTTTGTTTAAGAACAGAGAATAATTGGGCTTGGGTGATAATCGTAGTACTGGAAGTGTGACCTGGTGAGTTTCTCAACAACGAATGAAAAGATGCGTTCAATTGGGAATAGGTCTGAAGACCATGCAGGTCAGGACGACACTCAAATGTCATCTGTATCTAGGAAAGTCAGAATACAATACGTAGTTTGTCTTTTAAATTATTTTGCTGAAAGATGGTGTTCTATGGTCTTGGAATACAGAAGACAAAAACTAGCTTTTATTTGTAGTTGAGATCAAAGAACACTGTTGGACCTAAATACATAAACTTTGCATAAATTACATAAACTTTGGATTAATACAAAATGGGCAAAGGCAATTAATTGTATAACATTTTCTCTATTTCTGTAAACTTAAAAATATTTTGTACAAGAAATATCATCTTAGGTTTTAGATAAATATGCTATTGCAACTATAACGAAAAATGTGTTAGGTTAAGCGATCTATTATCATTTTCCTCTGTCATTATTGCTCAAGAATTGTTTGTTTCAAATAAAAAAATAAAATATTCATGACGTAATATTGCTTTAATTGGAAAATTACTTGCTAAGACTACGAGGTCCTAATTATCAACAAAGCAATTATCACCAAAGTTAAAGAACTAAAAACAATTGTTTAAAATGCACCATTTCTAAATGTCTAAGTATATTTCACTGCTGTATTTCCTGGTGGTGAATTCCTCAGTATGCCTAAAATGATATGAAATACCCAAACATTTGTAAAGTAAACATCTGTAAAGTAAATGGAAATAAGCGATTTTGGTTTTTTGATTTCCTATTCATAATTTAACAAGCAATTTTTATGAATAATATCTAAATCAACTTTTAATAAAAAACATGCAGAAAACAAGTTAACATCAAATATAAGTAAAAAAGCACATATTATAAAACTCCAAATTGTGAGCAATGCTTCACAATGAATAATTTTAGAAGCAAAATTATTTTTAGTAAAGCAATAAACAATAAAAATTATTTTTTGACATCAAGATTAGATTCTATATTATTTGCCTTCAGCCAACTTGCATAAAATGCTGATTAACCAAAATAAATATTTTTGTATAACGGAATAGATTTAAGTTTGTTTAATAGTTTATTTCTTCTACTAGAAATATAATTATCATAGTTATTTAAAATTAAATAGTATATTAAGACTGCTAAAAATAAGATTATTTTACTTTATACTTTGTTAATATTTCATACAATCTTTTAAACAATTTTAAATTGTTTAACTCAATTTTAATACTTTATTAATTGTTATTAAACTTTCTATCACTATGAACGTCAATCATGTCAAGATATAAGCTAATTTAATTACTGAATATTAATAGCTCTGGTTTTAATTCAATGCTACCCATAGATCGACAAAAACAAATGCCAATTGTATCTATAAGTTATATTCAATTCAACAAATGTTTTGGCATAATCGCAGTTTTATAAAAACATTTTTAAATGCTGGCTGTGTCCTCTATATAAACTTATTTATCAGATTGATGTAAGTAAAAACAGTTGTCATCAGGATTTTAGCATAGTTCAATCAAGAATTTTTTTCATTTTATGTACTCATCAAATTTTTGTAGAATTGAACTATAAACACAGCTATTGTTTAAAAACATGAGAATTAATAAAAATTAATATAGAACTAAAAATAAGTATAAAAAAGATATCTGAATTTTTCAATATTATATTATGAATACTACTGTTACAGTATTTACGTCATTTTATTGGAGGAATTTCAAGGTGGATAATCAAATTCCAAAGAGTTATATTTTAAACTTTAAAAAAAAATTGTAAATATTTATGTATAATAATATGGCATGAAATATAATTTAACAAACTACATTACTTTAAAAAAAATGAGAATTGCCATATACTTAAACAATGAACGATATTAGAGGAAAATACTTCAAAACATTATTAGATATTCACAGAATAATTCAGTTTCTAATAAGAATGTGAAATTATCTTTGAAATTTGGGAAATCTAATTTTGACTTGGGAATATGATATTCTTTTAAGAATCAAATTTGTTATGTTAAGAAGATATTTTAGAGAGTAAAATATGAGCAGAATAAATAAATTGAGACGAACAAATGTTATTTTTTTTCAAATGATATATTTTCTTTCTCTCTCTTTCTTAACAGGGATTCGTTTAAATTAAAATATTTGAGAAACTACTAAAATATTTCAAGAAGGAATTTATGTTAAGGATAGTTTTCTTAGTTTTACTATTTGAATTGAATATATAAATCATTATGAATAATTGGTAAAAAATATTAAAGCTTGATATGACATATTTTTTCAGAGTTCCATAATAAAAAATGTTTTTTCAGAATATACAAAGATGTATTCGAAACTTCAATATAAAGAATAAAAAATAATGTCTTTTACTTAGAGACCTCAGAATTATGTTTGAAAATGAGAAATCAATACTTATGTTTACAAGAAACAAAACTAAATTTTCTTGTGACATTACTGCAAGAGATAATCAGAAATCTCTAACAATAGCAATAAAATTCGAAACAAGAGATTGGGGTTGAAGTATTTTTGAAAAAAAATGAATTCTAAAATTTTGAAGTAAAATAGGAGAAAAAATATTTCATAAAAGTAGACATTTCATGAATAGTTCTTATTTTAGATAAAGTTTTATTTCATATGATAACGGATAAGAAGTTCAGAGAAAAAAAAGCAATTTCACACTGAAATCAAAAAAATATTTCTAGAAATATCACGACAAAAAGTTAAATCCTGTTGTCAAACGACAATTTTTATTTTGAATTTTTCTCGTACAATTTCTAATTTATCCATTGTTTTAATCCTACATACCACCAGTATATTTTCAGAAGATCAATTACATAAAAAAATATGCTACATAATATTACAAATTAAGCTTTTATATCATTTTTTTTTAATTTCCAATTATTAAAAGTATTGTTATATACAAACTGCAATATATACGATGACTTTAAATTGTTTTTGGAAATTATGTGGGATGATAGTATTCATCCAGACGAGCCATCATGATAACAAACATGAATACTTGCAATATTGTATTAATAGTAACTTCAACTATTCATTAATGAATTTTATTTACTCTAATTGTATAAAACCATCAATTATTAATGACAAATTCTAATATTGAAGAAAAATAATTTTTGAACATATAATAGCAATCAAGTATACATATATGTAATAAATATTTTGTATCAAACAATATGCTATATACATATAAATAACTAAAATTATTGAAATGTGATATATTATTCATTATATCTTGAATCATATTATAAATCCAGTTTTCAATAATTTCAATACTTTTGCCTTTCAATTTTTTAAATTTAATTTTCTCATTTCAACAATATATTTCATACTAACTTTAAAAATATTTTAGCAATTGTCTTCATAAATTTACAAATTCAATTTCATTTTTTTCAATGATAGCTTTTATATTTAATGAAAAACTATAATAAATATCAAATATGATTACACAATGATTGTTCTCATTATTTAATGGAATAGACATGTTAGTATAATGCACACATTATTATAAAAAATATTGATAATAGTCTAAAAATATTGATAATATGTCTATATAAGGTAAATTAATCAATTTTGATAAATTTTGAATGGAAAAAGTTTTTAATGATGTTTATTCATTAGTTTCAAAGAGCATAAATATGAGATATAAATATTCCATAAACTGGATATTCCACATTAGTTACAAGTTACAAAAGACGAAAAATATAATTATGGTTAAAATTAAAAATGAGAAATATATTCAGGTTTCTAACACAAAAATGAACAAACTATTTAAACATAAATCAGGTGTAGCTTAAATTATCAATTATTGACAAATTTTAAAGATAATTTTATAAGTAGCTGAATATTATTCTTTAAATTTTACTTTATATTAGTTTACGTCTAGATTTGTGAGAAAAAAGTTACAGTGTTATATAAAGTTTTAAGGAAATATTTCATTTTTAACAAATGTAACAAAAAATATTTATTGTGCTTGCTTTTATAAAAACAGAAAGTAATAGAAAAAAATTCAGTTGCACTGTATATAACAGGAATCTTAAAACTCAAACATCTTTTTCAAAGTAACAAACAAATTGGACATAAAGTCACAGTTTCTTAAATCCTTTTTGATTCATGTGAATATATTTTAAGGAAATTTTAAAAACACTTTAAAAAAATAAATATCGACTATCTAAAATTTGACTTTTAAAAACTACATTATTACGTTATATTTCAGGTTAGTTTTATGTATAATATAATGATCATTCACGAGTAAATCTTAAATCTATAAAC
>JAPDSC010109679.1:15996-26384 GCA_026290005.1 Latrodectus geometricus
ACAAATTCTATGCTACTGGTTTTTCAAATAAAGTTAAAAATTTTATGTTATTTAAAACACTACAAATTTAAAAACAATGAAGTTTTTTGTAATTTAAAACTTCGTCTTCAAAAAACTAATTTGCTCCCCCGTAAATTCCTTTTCATTAAATATTTTATTAATTATCATTTGAATTATCATATCATACAGAATATTGATTATAATTCCTTCTATAATAACTCCAATCTGTTTAATTAATTTCGATATTTTAAAATAGATCTTTGAGTATTAGTTTAAATTTTTAGTTTAAAATATAGCCTTCCTAGATTCAGATAAACTATAAATTTAATTTTCAATACCAAATACAAAGACATTTAATTGACTCGTAAATTCCTTTTCATTTAATATTTTATTATATATCATTTGAATGATCATATCATATAGAATACTGATTTTACTTCCTTCTATAATAACTCCGATCTTTTTAATTAATTTAATTTTTAAAATATGTATTTGAGTATTAAGTTCATAGTTTAAAATGTAACCTTCCTAGATTAAGATAAACTATAAATTTAATTTTCAGTACCAAATACAAAAACATTTGTTTCTAGATAATAACTGTAAATAAAAGGTGAATAAATCTTAAAATAAAATTTCATTTCAAATGTTATATTATTATGTTTGCTATTTTAAGTAACCTTTAAAAATTATAATGCATTATATTCAGCAAACACATTTAAATTACATAAAATGATACAATTAATAAGTTTAAATTGCTCTTATACTTATAATAGAAAAATTCAGCTGTGTGATAAAGAAATGACCTTGCAAATATATGAGTTTTACATAGTACGCATTCTTAAGTTAAAAATAACAAATTTCATATCCATTGAAAATAAAACAAAAAGTAAGAAAATCTACGTTTTTAATAATTTCAATTTAAATGCAGTATATAAAAATAAATTCTAATTAAAAAAAATTAATTTATATACTTTTTCGATCAAACATATTTCTGTAAAAAACAAAGAAGAGGATTGTAATATTATAAATTTAATAAAAATTGTTGAAAAAAGACGCGTATAACTTTTTTTAGATTGACAAACTATTTTGAGAATTGAAAAAAATCACATTTCTCAATGAGCATAAAAATGCATAAGCAATTTTTCGAAAATTTTCTACATATTAGGTTTTTAATTCTTACTTAAGTCAAATAATCAATTGAATTATCTACAATTTATTTTACTATTAAATAATAATGTAGATTTTTGTAAGAAACCAAGTTAGAATTTAAATAATATAAATATATAAACTGAAGCATTCAAAATGTATGTACCACTATTATTTTTGCCATCATAACAATTTGTAAGAAGATTTAAAATTTTCTTAAGCAGTTTGAATTTTATAAATGCAAAATTAGTTTTCTTGGGAATTTATACAAATAACTCATTTTCTTTCTATTAAATAAGTAAAGTTCCATTACCAAATTCTTAATTTAATGCACTCTTTATGGAAACACAACATGTAATATAATCTCACCTCATATACGTGCAGAGAAAACTACTCGAATACTTATACACCAAAGACAGTGTATGCTAAATATAATTAAAGAGAAACACGAGCAGAGAATTCTTTTAATAAGTGAGTACATTATGTTAAAGACTGCGGATATATCACGCAATTTTCAGTGAGTATAAAACCTATTAACTTTCGAAGAGAGTCTTCAAAATTTAAAAGAGTAATTTCCACTTTAATTAAATTTCTGGTTTCTGTAATGTATACTTTGGTTACCGTTGTAATATTCATTACTTTAGTCAATTTATCATATTCAAATTAAAAAATACTGTTAAATGTGAAAACTTTCACGAAGAAAAAATTTATCAATTATGAATTATTATCAATTTTCATATATGTTTTAATTATCAGATTTATAATAATTTAGGGTAGAGTTGTTAGCTTTATTTCGCTTTAAATTTTTATTCTTATTCTAATAAATTTATACGCATAAGCTTAAATATGAATGTTTAATATATGATAAATGTTTGGCTATATATAGATTTTTGAGACCCATTTTGTAATCGTAATATTATATCAAAGCATTTTATTGTGAACTTTTATTTATTATTTTATGCAATCATTTTGTAATGAAGAGTAATTCCATATTTTCTAAAAAAAGTATTTACAATAAAAAATAGGAAATGTATGTTTAACTTCACTCAATTTCATCTTAATGGATATACATGTATTTTACAAATTCTATCTCACTAATTTGTAAAACAGAGAACATGTTAATAATGGGAAGTATTTATCTTGAGAGTTAGATTCAAAGGTAAAATATATAATAAATTGTATCTTACAACACATACTTTATATAATTTTATGCGGTACACTATTTACACTTATCTGTAATTTAATTTTAAAGTTTGTAATATTTTTAAGATATTTCACAATAAAGAATTTAAGCTATTAAGAATTTCAGCTGGCAAAACTTTCCAAAATATCCAAGATCTGATGTATTCTAAAGACTGAATATTTAAATACAAAAGCTGTGTCGACAAAAGATACGGGAAAGGATTCAGTAAATAATTAATAAATTAATTGTTTTCAGCAAACTATTATAAATGTATATTGCTATATGAGTTTTGAAAATTTGTATTGAGTTATAAGAAAATCTTATCAATTATTTAATCCAAAATATACTCAAATTTCATAAATACTAGAAGCTATTGAAAAAAAGAGCAATGACTACTATTTTATTTTAACAATAAATATGTTTGTGTGTGTGTGTGATCATATTCATAAAACGAATATACTTGTAACAGAAATTGAACAGACATAAAAACAGATATATACATATTTATATGCATATGATATACGAATGCATGTAAATATGCATGCATGCTATACGCATACAAGTAAATTGCTTTACAAAACAATAAAATCACTTTATCAAACGTTTTCATAAAATTGCTTTCAACCACTTATATGTGTGTAAAAAATATTTTGAACTGCTTTTAAAAATAATATTTTAAGGTCAAAATAACAAATTAATCACTGAAGAATAGCAAACTATTTGCCGTTTACCAAAAGAACTGTTATTTTGCTAAGATGTATTCAATACATAAATAGGATATGAATTAACATGAGAATATCTGTGAATCAAACCAGGGATTTTAAAATTTGTTGCCCTATATAAGCATTCAAACAGTATATACTACTAGTTTTTAATAAGGAGCAAAAGGTTTATTATTTTTGCACATACTAAAGTTGTCGCTACAAAAATGTATCACTTTTTATTATATTTTATAATCAGCAAACAGATAGTTTAAAAATTTAATGTTGTAATGCATTTGAGGTTTTAAGGATAAAATTTGCATGCATAAATAAATGATCAGTATTATTATGTTATCTGTAAGTTGTTGAAGGATTTTATAATGAAATCTAGAGATAATAATGAATTCCATTTTGGTAATAATTGTAACATTAAGAAAGAAAATTTTCCTTTTAATAAATTCATTTACAGGAAAAAATTATCTTTAATCTTTTTCTGTATTATTAGATGACTCGTACGTATTAAATATTAAACAATTAATTTAAGCTTTTTAGAATTGGGGCTTACAACAATTGGCAATAAAAATATTCACCTTAATTGGATGTCATATTTCCAATAATATAACTCACATTTTGTTTAAACAACTTTTATTGGTTCTAATTACTCTAAAGTGTTATCTAAAAATGCTAACTTTAAATTCTGAAACAGAACCTCTTAGCAAAATGATTTCATAATAATCTACATTTTCTAAAACATGGAAGAAATTTTCCTTAACGAGGTGTTTTTCTTTTTAGTTCCACTGTAATGAATTTTGTTCAAAGATAATTTTTATCATACCTTACAGTCATCAACAATTTCAAAAACTTTCATTTTTAACGAAATACTTCGCTGAAATACGTCAAATACTTTTTAAGCTCCACCCATTTTCCCTCATTAAATATGCATTATTCGTAGACAGATGATTCATTCTTTTTTTTATTAATCATGCTAACAAAAGTTTTCAGACGAAACTTCTTTGCCTTTTACAGCTCGCTCACTATAAACATTGTTCTCTTTCAAATAAAAATGAATTTTTTCCTACTTGATTTCTTTAAAAAAGTTTGTATTGCCTATTAGAAAATTTTCGAACTGGTTGTTTCTTCACAACTCAAGAATTTAAGCTCATTCATATAAAATCCTTGTACGTTTTTCACGTATAGCCAGTAGTTTGCCAGTTAATGCCTATTACTAAACAAAAGTAAGGAAAATGATGATATGTCATTAATTTATTGTCTAAGCATAAATTTTATAAAATAAATAATAAAAATAGGTATATGTGTTTCGTCGCCTAACCTGTCTACTGGTTAGCGTAACTTACTATGGATGGGGTGGACCTGGGTTTGAATCCCGGCTTGCGCATGGATGTACTTTCTTTTTCTCTTTCTCTGTGTTTCTTGTCCTTTCCTCAGATGATGGATGAGTATGGCCCACCCTATAAACGGGTTTGTGGTGGTGTGGCGTGGGCGATGCTACTCGTATCTCCGTGACTTGGTTCACAGATGCCCACCGGGTAAGGATGAAATGAGTAGCAGTTTGCGGCAAATGGGCGAATGTACTTACTTGCTCAAGGGTGCCCACCATGAGAAATAAAAAAAGTATAAGTGTTTCTAATTTATGAAATGTATTTTTGTATAATTTAAAAATTTATTCCAAAATTATTGGTACCCCTCTTAGTTACCAATTTAATTCAAGTATATGAATATAATTACAAGCATTTGGGGTAGTCTGATGTTATTTTCTTACTTTTTTCTAAAAGATCATTTTATCTTATTACAGATTTTTTTTATAAGAGAGAGAACTTTTTATAGCAATTTATCTTGCGATAGAAAAAAAATCCTCAATTTAAGTTTTACCCCTACTTACATTGGTATTTAAATATTAAATACCCTATTAGGGTAACGAGTAACTTTAATAATTTATGTTACGACATTAATTATCTCTTTAAATCACATTTACTTAATGAAAAGTAAGAAAATAGTTTTTTGTGGAATTTTATGGTTTATAAAAAAGCATTATACATATAATAATTTTATCTGATGTGTACTTAAATTTCCTTAAAGAAGATATTTCATATATGTAAATAAAATTGAATAAACCATTGTTTTGGGGAAGAAAAAATGTAACCACAATATTAAGATTGTCCAGACAAATCTAATATTATTTCTTTTTTTCTTTTTAAAAAGTTTTCATTTTCTAATAATTTAGTTCTAGTCATGTATATTATAAATGACTTATTTTCAATAAAATAGTAATAAATATGTGCATCTAATTCAAACCATTGATTTGTTTTAAGCGTAGAGTATAAGTAAATGTGGATTATAACGTAAATATATTCACAGCACAAAATTTAGAGTTTATTTATAAATCCAATCAACATATAAAGTTTTTAAATTTAATAAACCAATTTAATGGCCTTATGTTGAAATAATGTATTTCCATTAGCTGTTTTGATGAATTGATTAAATAACTTTTTTGATTCATTGAATTGAAAACTCTGTCAAATTAATGTGAAAACTATTTGATGGAAAACAATTTATTAAAGAAAGAATAAATTCATTTTATTCAATGCTGATGAAAAAAAACACATCCAGCTGAAATAGACATGAAATTATTTTATGATATAATGTGAACAATTTTGTCATTGAAATGTTATTAGTTTATGATTCCTTGTTTAACAATGCACCGCAAACTTAATAAGAAATTGAATTGGATTTCTTTGAATGTCAAGAAGTTTCTTTATAAATGATGAAAATGCACATTTGATGAACATTTGCATTCAAGTAAAAAGTGCAATTTTGTTTTAGGAAATCATTTCATACATTATAACTTAAATATGAAATGATAAGAAATTGAAATATCTTTTTTTTTTAAAAAGTTTCATTTTTTATAACTTTTACAAAATTCTTTTAAAGCATAGTTTTTTAAGTGATACTTTTATGAATAATATTTAAAAAAATCATGTTTCTTCTCCATGGCAGCAAATTACGAAATCGCATTCATCTGAAGAAATCAAGTAACTCATTTAAGAATAATATTTTTCATTTAAGGATAGTAAAACTTGTTCATAAATAAAATCAAATTTTAACATTCTACATTTATAAGTTTTTTTACAAAACAAACAAAATCTTCAGTCTATTTGTCTATGGAAGTTTTGACCTGTTTTGAATTAAGAACAGCTTCACAGAATGTATTTCAAGATGTTGCTCTATGTTTGACTTTAGATATAAAATATGTTCATTGCAAAATTTTGATGATCAACATTGCAATTAGTTTGAATATTAAATAAAACTGATTTAAATTCATTGTACAGTTGCTCTTATCACGGTGAAATTAAATGATGTAACACGTTCCGGAGTTGTTCTCGCTTCAAGAACGAAGTGGTTTTCTCCTCTACTTTAAAATTATAATTTCTGAGTAATCGGAAAGTGTCAAAAAAAAAAAAAATATGAACTGCATCGGATTTTCTTTCCCATGATGCACTTTATAAAATTAACTGTATCAAGTTATTTATTTTTATTTTTAAAAGTATTGTTTTTACCTTTTGAAGAAAAAGTGTTTACGCTTTTCCCCATTTAAAGCAGATAATGAATGCGCATATAAAGAATCCCTATTTCAATACTTAATATTTCAAGTGTTTTCTACATCCTTCTTTTTGTGATTATAGATGATCGATTAATAAAGATTAATTGTGTTCTAAACACCGTCACATTAAATTCAGACTGCAAACATTTTAAAAATAATTAAATACCATTATTTTTTAAAATTGAAACTTTACTCGTTTACTTTGAAAATTACTTAACTTTTGAATTGTACTTAACTTTCGAAAATTATTGACTTTAGTGTGTTAATAAATTTAAATATTATAAATGAAAAAGTTTTAAGTTACAAACTGGAAAGACAAAACTATTTTTATTTTTTTAATATTTTTAGATATTTTAATATAATACTTTTATGATAAATTTTAGAGAAACAATATTGTACCCAATTATACACAATGTTTTATCATGATGCATTATAATTTTTTTCATTTAAACTACATTTAATTAAATTTTTTAACATATTTGAAAGAAGAAAAAGTATAGTTGATTAATAGTATTTCATAATTATTATGATCAACTACTACATCAATAATTCTGGGATCAAGTATTAGGAAGTATTCTACTTGATATATGCTTTTAAATTATGAAGAGTCCCACCCGGCTGCTTCTATGCAACTGGTAGAGTTTATGTCTTTGCTTGATGTAGGAAAGAATGTTGGTGCAACACTAACAACAAATCACTTTTATATAGTTTACCACGATAGTTTCATATGTGTTATATGCTATTCCGGTACATGTTGACTTCCTAAATGCATTACAGAATACCATAGAAGTGAGAACACCACGAGTTATGGCCTGGAGTACGATTACGTATCATGAACGTTCACAAAAGTTTTGAATTATAAATAATCTTAATATCAGCATGTACATCAGTAAAAAGCTAGTATCCAAAATTTTTTCTTTCCTTCAAGGCATTTTTAGAACCATCTTTCAAAAGAATAAAACCCACTCATTTTGTTACGGTTGTTTTGAGCCTCTTTTCTTTAAAAATTCTTACAGCTTCTTCATTCGTCATCTTATTTGCCAAATATGTACCCTTTTAAATATATACATAATTTCGTTCTGCTGTATCTCCCTCGAGATTCTCTTTTTGCAGCTTTTTACACAAAAGCTGTAAATACACATATAATAAATATGAAAATCTTTACCACAAGCACAACACCAAGTCTTTTTAGCCATCACATACTTAAGTATAAAAGTACTTGTATTGTAGCTAATATTGGCTACACCAAATACTAATATATAATAGTTCTATCTTGTTATGGAAATTTAATTTTTACCAAAGAAAATTTAACCTAATACAGAAATGTCATCCTTGATAATGCAGTTTTTACAAATACGTGTATATGTTTACATATATGAATAAGCAACTAGTTATTATATAACAATTTAGTTGTTATATAATAATAAATTGGGGAATTATGTCATATTATAATTAGCATAATGGAGGATTAATAAAACGTTTTTTATGTTAAATTTTTGGATTTCCCACATTAATATTGTTTGCATTCCCTATCACCCCTTAATCTTATTTGGAACAAATATTTTTTTTCGAAATCCATGAAATTGATTATTTTTAGAAACATTCAATATTTCTTTTTTTTTTCTAAAATGAAGACTCGTTTACTCCCTACGCTTCAATGCTAATTGTATTCACGTGAAATATTTAATATCTGTACTTATATTAAAACGTTTTTGCAATATTCGTGTCACTTCTAGGTAGCTGAAATAACGTTTAATATTTAAAACCTCCAATATTTTTTTAATCATGTACATTTTTTGTTACTTTCAAAAAAGATAATCTAGTTTGAACTTGTATGAAAATTTCTTCTGAAACTTTTTACAGAATAGTTGAAACAAATGTAATTATCTTTCTTTAAGTTGGATCATATATTTTAATAAAAATATCCAATGATTTTCATTAGATTTTATTTTTTCAAACATCAATATTTAATCTTTGAAATAAATTTGCAACTTCATAATTATAATTATCTCTATGACTTTTTAATTTCTATATCTTAGAAACATCAAGTAATTTCAACATCATGTTAACAGCATTAGAAAACTGCATATTTATTTATTTTAAGATTTTGTTTTTTTAATTTATAATATTTTTTATGATTGACACTTTCAACTTTTGAGAATGACGAAAACTTGTCAATATTTTCGGAAATATTGTCAACATAAAAAAATGACGTTATTATGATGATCAATTACTTTAGAATATTAAAAATACAATCAAATTTTATTTAAAACTGTAAATTTCTATATATTTCAACTCCTGATATAATTTATTCATGTCAGCATATTGAATTTATAGATCCATATTAAATTCATGCAATTATACAATGTCAATAAAATAAATATTTATTAAATTAAAAAATACATGATTTACACTATTTTATACCCAATGTACATTGTTATTTAGTTCTCAATTTTATGAAATGTTTTTACAGGTAAGCAATAAATTTCCATTTGTATCAATTAAAATTTTAATTTATAAATAGTGAAATTAAATATCAGGAATTTCCAGATATAAAACAGCATGAAGTATTATAATGAATGTCTAAAATCCCTTTTAAAAAAAGGCCGTATAATGCTTGCAAATTTTTTTTAACAGTTTACTTTTAGATACAAAAATTATTGAAATGCAATTAAAAATTGAAATTATTGGTGAAATTCCTTTAATTTTATGATTAATTTTTTTAATAGGTCCCCAGATTAATATTTAAGATAATGCTTTTTTTAAAAAGTATTTCCTTTTTTTAACAACGATTGTTATGAGACATTTTAAACTAAAGAAATTCTAATATATTTTTATAAATATTTATAACAATTTAAACAAATGTATATAAATGTAAATAATTATATTTAATAAAGTAAACAAATGGAATTTTTAACCAAAAATAATAGTGTTGACTCAGTCAAATATAATATTCTAAGCAATCAAAATTTAAGCCAGTAATTACTTTTTCACTTTATTAATATTAAATATTTACAGTCGTATAATGTGCCTAGAAAATAAACTTTGAATACACGTAAGACTTTAAACAAAAGAGATTGCTTATATATTTTTAACTCTCATAAAAATAAATTTAAAGACATTGGTTGAAAATTATAATTTTACAACTTTTTCATTGCTTCTTCACTGCAACATTTGTTTCGAGAAAACATTACCTTTTAAGCAATGTGTATAGTAAGTGAAATAATCAAAACTTTCCAGTATTTAATAGCTTTTGAATACTATATCGTAACTTAACTATTTTTTTCCAGATTCGTTTAACCATAAATAAGAATAAAGTTATTGCATTTATTTGGTTACAGGCAAATAACAATCTATTTGATAATAACTTTTAAATTCTCTTGCAAATAATGTTCACTATATTGTACGATAAATGAAATAATTTAACGTATTTCATAAAATTGTAAAATCATCATGTGTAGATTATAATGAGAATATAAATTCCAAATTTAATGAATCTATTTTATCAATAGTTATAAATATATTAAATTTGTTTTAAAAGAGCATACAAACTAATTGGCAAATGTAGATTTGTATTTGAGTTATTTGTTTTCCAATTGTACATTTTTATACATAACATTGTAAAATTAAGCTTATTTTTCATTTGACATAATTAACATATTATGTCTGACATATTTCGTACATAAATTAGTTCGTTTTTTTTTTTTTTTTTTTTTTTTTTTTTTTTTTTTTTTTTTTT
>JAPDSC010109679.1:39277-49848 GCA_026290005.1 Latrodectus geometricus
TAATTAATATTTTTAAATATAACTAAACACTTAATTTCTTCTTTTTTCTAATATTCATGTCTAGTTATATACTAGACGAGGTCCACGAGTCCATTTACTTTAAGAAAATCGAAAATAAGCAAAGGAAACCTGAAAAGGTCTTCAAGAGACAACCCCAGGCACTCAAGGATGTGTGCCGGTGATGCCGGTTCAATTTGACATTTAGGACAATTCGGGTGCACCTTGAGACCTCTCTCGAAAGTAAGTCCTCTCAGGTGACCACTGAAGAATCTGGAAAGTGTTGTCTGGACATATCTATCACAATCAATAAGAAGGGATCTTCCAGGACTATCTGCTTGATACCAGGGATGACTCGGGAGAACAAGCCAAATCTGCCTGTCAGTATGTCTTCTAATTTTTTTAATCTAGGAGCCTGCAGATTATTTTTCGGACGAGATCCTCTTCCTATACCTCGAACGCACCCCTTTTGAACCTGCGCGACGGGTGAGGCAGTATGCATTTCATTAGAAAGCTTCATGACTCATGGGTGGAGGAAAAAAGCAGCCTCTGTAAGTCGTGAGACCCGAGCACCAATTTTAGAGGGTTAGCTTAGCTCAGATGCCTGTAGACTTTAGCTGGGTAAAATGGAATAGCTTTCTCGCCTTAACGGCCCTACCAGGAGTATACAGTCCGGACGTACTTCACCTATTCCACCCAGTGACACTCCCTCGCCACGATCAGGCAGCCTACAGGACTAGAGGGGGACACTTAATTTATAACCGTTTAATGTTCTTGAGAAAAAAAAACAAATTTTGACTGATGTTTTAATTAAAACTACAACAAAAATAAAACTTAAGAATAAGTATTACAAATATTGAAAAAATGTATTGAAATTTTGTATATTTAAGAGTACAACATTATTTAACAAAAAAGTGTTGAATATTAACTAGCACATATTCACATATAATAAAAAAGAACATCTGAAATATGCTTAGCACATACAGCGATCAAAATACTTGCGAAAAATTTAAATGTTACCCTATCTTCTGTTCTACAACAATACTTATATCCAAACACGAGATTTCCCTATCATAGGGAACGTTGAGTTTTAGGAACATTTCATTCGATGCAAACTAATAGGCAGTCTAACTTTTGATACCTATTGCACGGCCGAGTACTTTTAAAAATCCTTTTCATTATGAAAAGCAATCCGTATGCATTGGTGAAAGAGAGAATTCGGGATTTTAGTACCTTGTACTAATGAACAATTGAAAATGATATTCATTAAGTTTTGATATCCCGTAGCAAACAGCAAAGAGGCCTAACTCTGCTTTAAGGCATTTTATTATCAATCACTAAAAATTACTTCTGGAAAAAGATTTTACAGATAGCGGGCTGCAGTTCCATGGTGAAAAACCGGAAAGTTCTCAAGCACCAAACCCACAGGTTTTCATGGAGAAAGAGAAAAAGCAACCCCCATTTTCCATTGTTCAAATGGCTGAGGAACGAGAGTAAGATTTGCCATTCTGAATTGCACTGCATACTATCAGGACTTGATGAGGTCATACATTAACTTCAAATGAGGCTTTGGCTAAAGTACTGATTAAGTCGTACCGTCATTATTAATTATAAAGTTGGCACTTGGTAAACTGAATCAAGTTTATCTGCAAAACTGATGGAGGAACAGTTTGGTTTTGTTCATAAGCAACATTATTTGCAAAATTTTAAAGCATACAAGGAATAAAGTTCAAAGGTAAACAAATCCATATATACTGGAAAACAGAAGTGATTTTTTTGGGTAAGAAGTTTGACTTCTCAATTTTTTTCTCAGAAATTGCGAAAATCAGTAAAATCATTTGTGTCAGAATATGTATCAGAATATGTTAGTACCATACACCTTGCACCACTGAGACCAAAATTCTTTATTCATCCCGGACAGTGTAACGGTATCAGCGACTCTTACCATAACTGTGATACTTATTTATATCCAATTAAAATTCTCTTGCAGCCTGATATTGCTTGTATCAAAAATATCTATTGTATCTTGTACTTTTAGTCAGAGTACTTATGCGTATCATATAGAATGCATTTTGCATGCAATAATTGGTCTCGAAGTCGTTAATGATAAATCATTTACATATGTTTTCCCTCTAAGTTCAGGAATAATATTTGATTTGTATATAATTTGAATTTTGTAAATAGATAAGCAAATATTACAAAGAAGAGTTTTACATATTGTTTTTTATATGTTTGATCATTTTTTTGTTAGATTCAATTCATCAGTATGCTTAAAACCATAAAATATGTATAAACATGCTTTAATTTTTTCACATTTGCATTGACAAAATATTACTATTTATATTCATAATTTATTTTAAATACATTTTAAAAAATTTTATAAATATTTGCAAAAATAAGCGAGAAATTGCTTTGAAATATGTATTTGCTTTGAAATATGTAAGTTAATTTAGAAATAATTATAAAAACTGAGATTCTATTTGAAAAAACATGAAAACATAAGAGTATTGAGATAAATTGGAAAATGTCTAAATAAACTAATATTTTAATAAACTTATTGGTTTCCAAACAATCATGCTTTCAATTTTTTATCATCAGCTAAAACACTTTCTTTTAAGTATTACGAATAAAGTTACAATATATATCATAATTTATAAATTTATACTCTTAATGTTATTAATAACAACTTTAATTTTTAGAATTTTGTAAATTTTATTAAAAGTGTATTTCCATCCATTTATATTAAATACTGTAATCAATATTGTTACCGTAATAACAAGATACTGTTCAGAGGGTAATTAATCAGAGTATTCATAACTGTGTAATTATAATTGATAATTTATTTCTAAATGATCAAAGGAGTGCACAATTACAAAAACAATTTTACATTACAATCATTATTTCCTCAAAAAAATTTATATGATACTTTGTCATGTTTTATATTATTAATATATAAATTACTTATAATTAATAAATTCCTATGTGTTTATTTTTTGATAAGCATTGAAAACTATTAATGTAACTATGATTTTATGTTTAAATTACATTATTATCTGAATTCTCAATATTATACTTCAATGATTTTTCATAAAATATATTTGTATAAACATCAGCAGTAATATTTCCATGCATGTATTTTTTTAAAACCCTCTAAGACTTTTTAAGAATATATATATATATATATATATTTACATGTATAAATGTATTTATATATATATATATATTATATATATATATGTAGTATATGTATATATATATATATTAGATCTATCTTACAAGTCATAAAACTATAATTTAGAATAGCTGTAGGATATTAATATTTTTCTGAAGCTCTAAGCTTATGTTAGTCAAGAGAAAGAATAATTACTAATTTGCTAATTGGCTGCAAATGTGCTGCAACACTTAAAGACAGAATTATTTATTTTTAGAAATAACAAACACAAAAATAGTTTACGTGAAATGCAAGTAACGTTACGAAATGTGCTGTAAATTTATTCAAAATGGAAAAACGCAAATGTGTTAAAAATATGTTTGATAAGCTTAGAAATTATGTCTTTGCAAGAACATATAACTTATGATCTCCATTTTCTGTTAAGATTTTCCCCGCATTTCATTCATCTTAATTTTACTGAGATAGAAAATTAAAAGTTTGACTTAAGAAAAATTTATTATGATATTTTCGTGTTTTAATACATGAAACTTATTTATTTCAAACAAAATGAGTTAAGATGAAAAGTAAATGATAATTTATTTATATCTCTCTCTGTCAGAAGACAAATTACCTTGTTTTTGAAAGAATAGTTAATTAAGAAATATTTTATTTTCAAATATCATATCATTTATTCAAATTTCTCATTTATTTAAAAAAGATCTATAATTTTAAGGTTGTTTGAAAATGACGGAATATTTGTAAAACAACTTGCATTTAAAAATCTTTAGGCATAATATTTTTCCTACATAAATTCACTAACTGGATATTTTTTTTAAGGAAGAAAATAACTGTACATATATCTATACATTGTAATTTTATTATTCGTAAAAGAAATTATAAGTTTCTGATACAAAACATTTAGTTAAAAATGAAACAATTACAAATTATTTATGCTCTAGAGATACAAGACACGTTTTGTGAACATTTTAATCCATATTATATTTATTAATAAAAGATAAAATTCATACATCAAAACATGAAATGGCAATTTTTTTCATATCACTTTTCATTTGGTTTTCTAGAAATTTTAATATGAAAAGACATTTATGAATTACAGAATATTGCTTGTGTTTTCAATTAATTGATGTCTCAAATACGTTTTTAAATATTTTTGTGATAAATAAAAAATAATTTTTATTAGAATTTACACATTTTAATTTTTATAAAGCAAGAAAAAATGCTCTTCCTTTAAAAAACACTATTACTAGAGGAATACTTTATTTGAAGAAAAAATTTCTTCTGTTACTTCATTTTTTAAGTTTAGAATTCTTTTTAATTGAATAATTACAGCTGATTCGAAGAGCATACAAATATTTCCATGAAACTTATAATGAGCATTTTGTACAAAAAATATAACTAAACATAGATTCTGTCTTTCTAAATACTATTTTTTTTCTAAATCTCTAAAACTAATAGATAAGCAGAAAAACGCAAAATATTTCTTGAAAAAATATTATTTTTCTTATAATTGAAATATTTGACAGAAAGAATTTTTCGAATGGAAATTTTGTATAAAAAAATCTATTCAATGTTTTTAGATTGTTGCAAGTAAGCAATTTCCTAAGCAAGCAAATTTTACTTTATGGCTAAAAAAAAAAAAACAAAATTTGTAAATAGCATTTGAAAAAACTTAATTTGACTTAATTTAATATTTTATTTTTCCTCATTTTAATTTAATTCGTTTGCACTTACTTTATTTGTTTGTGATTTTTCTTATACTTAATACAAGAACACAATTTATTTTTAACCAGTCGTTCATAGTTATGATTAGATAAATGACACTTAAAAAATTAAATTCTAAATATTATTTTATTCTATCACTTAAAGCTTTTATTTTATTAAAAATCATCGTTTTTTGTCACAGATCTTTATTTTAAATTATGATTTATTTAGTATAATTTTATAAAATGTATTTAATTTGATACTGTACCTTTTTAATATAAACCACATGAAATAAGTAATATTGAATGTTAGTAACATTTATTTTTGTTAATAATTAATACTTAACATGAAGCTATATCAATTGTGTTTTACAAAATGAACTAAGGATGAGTTCATAAAAATATGTATTAATATTTCTTTATATTTGAAGATGCAATTTATATTTTTTTTCAATAGATAATGACTTTTTATTAAAAAACTACACTAAAACATAAAGCGGAAATGGAAATTTTGATAGGAATATATTTTAATAAATTAAAATAGCTAAATATAATATAATTTAATTAATTGCCTATAGTCCTTGAAAACATAATTTGAAAAAATTTGGATTTTAATAAATAGAAAATATCTTACCTTTTCATTAACACTTAATTTTTTTTCTATAATAATTTAGTTACTTAAGGGATTAAGGATAATTACTAAAGGGAAAAAAACGCACCTTTGCTCTAAGAAAGGTTTTAATTTTAGAAAAATGTTCAAACTGAAATAATCCTTAACACCAGATTAACATAAAATAAAGGTAGGGTTTAGCAATAGGTCAAAATGTCTTAGGAAAAGTCAATAAAATATGTAAAATAAGGAAAACAATTTTATATAAAACATTGAGTTAATGAAATATCAAGAAAAAATTATAGAAATATAGTATAAAAATTTAAAAGTCAGTATCTGTAGACATCGTGATTTCTGAACAAAATAGATGATTACATTTTTAATTTTTAATACGTTTTGAAAGAATAACTACAAAAATATATTTAATGCCACATAAAAATCTGACCTAATTTGTGGAACATATTGGATTTAATTTGTTTCACTTGTTTCATATTTCCATCATACAAAGTTTTAAAATCTTGACAGTTTCATTATTCACTCTTTACAACCCCTACAATTAAAAATTAAAAGCAATAAAATAATTATATTCAAGTGTTATGATTGCTGGGATTTATTTTTTCTTTTGTCCCTAAAACTATGCTTCAACATTCCTGTAATTCGGAGAAGCGTTATGCTATATCCTTCATGTATATATTGTTGAATCAAGATTACGGATCAGAATTACGGAACTACAAAATATTGAAATATACCTCGAAATTTAATTAACTTAAAGAGACATCCCATTAGCCAATTTTAGCAGCTAATGATATAATAGCCAATATATTTTAACTAGAATTTGCCATTAGACCAAAGTCAATTTCTAATTTCTGCCTCTAAATATCTATACAGTATTTGTTGTTCAAATCTGGATATTGATATTGGGAGAATGGAACTTTATTAATAAACCTATAATACATGAAAACAACTATTATGTATTATTTATTGCATTGAGTATTGGGTAATAATGATTCATTAACTTTTAGCAAAAGGTCAAAATCAGAAAGTCAAGATTTCCTTAAAAAGAACATTTTTAAGCAACTTCAAATATTTTTTACCTGCAATGCACTTGGTATAAAATGATATTTTTGGAAAGATTTTTCAAAAACGCTGGAGTGGTTAACAATAAAAATCACTTTCTTACGAAATATTTACCCTTAATTCTATCTTTTGACAAACTGAAAAAGAAAAGATCTCGAATTCATGATCTTTTACTTTTTCTAGTAACATGATCTCATATGATCCATAGAACATTTTTCTGTTTACAGTTTCTTTGCAATGGTTAATATTAAATTGAATATGTCTTTGTTTATTATATAAAATAATCATTATTTTAAAATTTTAATGTATCCTCCTCCTGACGTTGATGCAACATTAATTAAGAATAATTATAACATCTCTTTTAGATATGAAACCTCATTATTACTAAAGTGTAAGAAACATTTTTCGTGAAAAAATATTTTATTTTAAACTCATTCATACAAATTTTAAATTGTTTACATTTTAAGAGTATATTTGATGTCTGGGATTATTTTTCTGATATTAGAATTTCATGCATGAGAATATTTTATATTATTTATAAAAACTTTATAATATTTTTATTCTTTGGAATGTAGCAAAAATTAAAGGAAATAAAGTTGAATATAAAAATAGTATAAATTTTAGTCTTAAACATGAATAATTTTTCTGTTTGTTTCATATTTTGAACTTGGAATATAACGCATAAAAAGAAAGAAAGTTTTAATTACTTACATCTTTTTTAATGCAATTTCTCAATACAATACAAATTCAATATTTTCATTACATGCAGCAGATATGACTAGTTTTCCTGGTTACTTTAAGTTGCAATCTAATACTGTTATTAAATTTTATTGAAAATTTCACATATTTTAATAATAAGAAATCATTCTAGTTAATGTGGTATCGATTCAAATAGCAAATCAGTCAATTGGTGCAGTCCTATTACTGATGCTAGAGGAACAAACATGGCGGCTTTATTGGTGCCAATCATTTGTTTGTAATTAACGAAAATCGCGAACCTACTTACTGTTCTAAATATAACTCATGTTATATTGATCTTATTCTCTCAAACTTGGGGATTATTGCCATGCATCCAAGTTAGAGGTATCTTTGTGGAAAATAATCTTTCTCGCTATATAATGATTATCTTTGAATTTGTTTAATGGCATATGATTATATAGTTTAGTGTGGCATTAAGTTTAAAAAGAACGAACAGGTATTTATTTATACAAAATTTTGCAAGAGATAATTGTGTGAAAAATACTCTTTTAATTGATACATTAAAACATTTTATAAATTGACTTTCTACAATTATTTTTCAACTATGGTTCATTAAATAGGATAAATTATCTAATACCAAGTTTGACTGATGTAAATTTTCTCACAATTGTTAAAGTATTCATTGTTTGAAAATATATATATAAGAATTAAGTCAAAACCAACTACGAAAAAATATTAAAGTTGTGGGAAATAAACTCCCAGATAGCAGAATTACTTCGAATTTATGTGATACCATTGTTGCTTTTTATGTCATAGAAATCCCACGTGATAATGCGCGTGGTGATTGGAATTCTGATAAAAGTAAACTTACGGAGTCTAAAACACTTTGTATTTTATTTATGGACTGTCTGATTTCAATTTCAGAAGTTAAATGTTACTAAAATGTTCTAGAGGAACCAATCCTCTGGCCTAAACTCTCTTTCCAATGAAACTGTACTTCACTTTCCTGTGGTGGGTAGCGGATTTTTGAACCAATGCTTTTAATTAGAAGTGTTTTCAACAGAACGGAAGAGAATTCGAGTCGCTTTGATTCCTAAAACTTTAGATATAAGAACTCTTCATCAAGCAGCAAGCAAGTTTCACCAGGCGTTGATGATCACATTAGCTCAAAAGTACGGTATTTCTGCAGTGTATAGTGACCAAAATCAAGCTACTGCATTCCAAAAACATACCAACCCATATTAAAGCAACAAGAAAGACACTCACGAAAGAAAACCAGATTTATAAAATGAAAGAAATAAATTATCTGCTTATAAATACAAATATAGAAAAATATCATATCAACCAAGTAATATTTGCAATATATTTCTAAATATATATATATATATATATATATATATATATATATATATATATATATAGATAGATAGATAGATATTATTTACAATGCCCAAGGTTACAGAAGACTTCTTCTCCACAAGTAAGCAGATAAAAGAGCAACAAACAAATAAACTAAATCAAAGTGGTTAGAAAAGTCTATGAACCCAATAGTTCCCTAGCGTGCCAGCAATGGTGACTCAAAGAATAACCCTTTATTGCCTGGTTGCGGAGGATGTGGTCAAAATCCATGTCCTCCCGAAGATCTCAGATTGTGCAGAAATGGTCCTGAACAATATGGATTCGATGTAGATGTTTTAGGAGGCAGTCATGTCCAGAAGCCAGACGAAACTCAGCCAAAACTTTATGTCTTGATCACATGGCAAGATCCTAAAGTTTATTCCACCAGATCTTATTATAATTTCTCTCTGCAGATTGATGTTTTGCAAGGTCATTCATCTTTTCTTGGTCATAAGCTTGGCACTGGTAAGAGGGACAACTTTCTTTGATATTTGTAGAAATAAAGCTCTCGTCTTTGCTATTTCGTTACCAGATACACCTCAATGACCAGAGATGCATTGCAAGACAATTTCTTTGGAGTGCTCAGACAGATTATTCAATAGCTTTTTCATATTCAAAGATTTTAGATGAAGCAGGAGCAGAAAATGAGTTCACCGCTAAAGTTGCTGACTTTGAATCACAGAAGATAACAGCTCTTACAAATCTATTTAGATAACATTGCAAATGTTCAAGGGTACTTGGTTAGCGGTAACCTCACCATCCAAAGCAGCTGTAAATTTATCAGTTGTTATATAAAAAAGAGTTGACAGAACACTCCTGCTCCCGCTCTGTCAGAGTCTTTCAAAAGTCTTCCATTAGAATAGATATATAGCCCATCAGATTCAGGATACATGGTGTCAATCGTTTCCAAAGCTAGTACCCTTAAATTAAAGTTATTTTGTTCCCTTTTGGAAACCACCTGGGTAAGCTCCTTCTGGATTCTAAAATTTCTATATATAGTTTAATCCAAAGATGACACCAGAGGTTCTAGGATTAAATATATATCAAGCAATTGTTTTAGTTTAAGAACACGCTGCACAAAATCATGTTGTGTCTTCAAACCCCTTATCGAATCCAAATATGGTTTGCACAAAAGGGGATACCATTTGGTAGTCGTATCAGTTTTTCCAATAGCAACAGGGCTCTCTCTTGAAAGATATTCTTCAAGGATTTATTTTTTGTTATCATAAACATTGCGTCAATCGGAGTTGCTTTGACAGCCCCTGTGATGATCCGTTGGAACTGATTTTGTGCTCTATCAAGTAATTCAGTCATAGAACTAGATGCAGTAATCAGCGACTCACAGCAGTAATTCATAATGGTCAGAATAAATAACTTCTAAGTTAAATTTAAGGTTTGACTTGAACAACCCTACTTAGAACCATCCAGTCTTTTCAAAAGCGTCATTCTATTTGAGACTCGATTTAAGATATTCTCGACATGGAATCTCCAAGTTAGCTCTGTATCAAAGGTAATACCCAAATAATTAAAGCTATCGGCTTCCTGCATGACATGTCCTCAATATGATAAATGTATATGTAAAGACTGATGTGTCAAAGAGAATGTAATTGAAACTATTTTAACAAGATTAACTTTCAAGTTATTTTCGTCACACCATTGCATGAGGATTTCGAGTACCAGATTCAAATCATGGTTATTCACTTGTGCAGTCTGTTTCTTGGGATACTCAATCCAGATCTCAAGGTCATTGGCTTAAAGCAGGCATATCTAATATGTAATATTCCCTAGCTGTTTGACAAGATCATTTATGTAGATATTAAAGAGGGTGCAACTGCATACTGAACCATGAGACAGCCCCGTCTGTATTTGGAATACATACATACATACATACATACATACATACATACATATATATATA